>JAGXCT010037092.1:336049-370275 GCA_022495035.1 Philopotamus ludificatus | reverse complement strand
ATTTTCAACTATGTTTTTACTTTTATTATATACCAGTATCGTGTCGAGAAACTATTTTTGTTATATTTCGACATTTTGTATCAGTTCATTATTTTTTATTGACAGTGAGTTTTATAAGAGATTATTCAGGCACATAATAATTAAATCATAAAATATTTAACAACAACACCAACTCGCGATTTTATTTCCCGCCTATAGTATATTATGTATGTGATAGAATAATGCGTTTGCAATAGAAATGAAATATAATTCGTTATATTATATATATAGATAATGATTCATAATAGTACAATTTCAACTCATTGTAAATGTCTGTTTTCATTTCATGCTCTTTGAAAGGATCGTTTTTCATATACGTGAGAATAAAACAATATTGTCTGTTTTAATTTAGTTACTTATCATACTTTATTGCAAATAAATTATAGTTGACGGGGTAAATTCTGGAATTCCTGAAAAATTATCCGAGTGACAGCCATGTGTCACCGTATTAATTTCCAACATCGCATTTTCCGCGCGCACGTGTTAAAGTAAAATGCACGAGCTGACTAACGTCGCGAATCCATATTAGCATTCATCATACAATACAATGTGATAAAGAATGTCAAATATTTGAGTATTTTCCAAAAAAAATTGCACAAACTCTACTCGAGTCGCGAACATTTCGACGGAAATAACGCGACAGAGAGGCTCCATATTGCGTATCTGTTATGATTGAAATAGCAAAAAGCACAGGTAGTGACATTTGAAAATTAACATCACCGCCCACGTGACCTGCCATCAAATCGTAAATAATTCCTATTTTCAAATACAAATACAAGACAAATCTATTCGGAATGGTTTTCTCGTAATTCGCTATAAATGCGTCACACATTGGCGACGCGGTTCTGGATTCTCATCTCTAAAATATGCAATATCCGCGTGGATACGAGTCACATTTTTTTATAGTCGGAATAGTTGTGTCCCTATATTTATTAAAGAAAATCACAGGAAGTCATAGTAATAAGCTGTTATAATAATTTTTCACGCAATATTAAAATGTATACATATACACTATATCATCAAAGAGAAAAATTGCCAAGTTGATATAAAAATCGTTCTGGCGTATAAAGCAAACACGCGAAATATATTTAAAAAATGATAAAGAGCGAATAAATAGAATAAATATCTCTCGATTTTTCATTCTACATTTCAATGACGTCATGTTTTCAGCGGTTGAAATTTTTCAAGAATCCAATGTATTGAAAAAAAAACGACAGAATCGAAAACATTCAATGGCGCCATTATAAAAAATAATCACGATATTAGTCTCCATATATTTGCATATCAGCCTAGATTGTGCTGAATAATATCATATCAAATTCTGCAATGTTGTGTATAATTAAAGATTTTAATGATTGATTAGCAGATCGGCAAGTCCGGTTCGTTGGTACCCAGACACCGAGATAACTATGAAAATTTTGCTGCAACATGTGTAATCTAATGGAAACGCTGATGCAATCATTAATCATTATGATAAAAAAAAATTGCAAATATATTAAAATATAGCGAAACTTTAATGATTCAAAATATCAATACTAGAATGACGATTGCAATGTAATTTCTTAGATTTATGATTTTATTAAATCAGATATCAGATGTCAGCAACCTATGACATGCGTGTCAAAGTAAGGGTTACATTTTTCAGCAATGAACACATCCAGTTTTTCCAATCACTGCAAATATTTATTTTACTATGACTAAATTACGGGTTATATATTAATTTTGCAAAAATATTACATAAAATTTTTGAATGTTTTTCTTTGTAAAAAAATATTGTATACAAGATATCACTTTATTTTAAATTTAATTAATATACAACTATGTACTAAGAATAAAACTATCTTAAACAAAAATAGCTATCGAAATTTAATCATGTAATTGAATAGGGCGAAAAACAGTATCTGAACAATTATTTTTGACGATTTTCCTTTAAATTAATTCATATTACCGGCAATATATATATTAGAAGTTATTCAATGGTCGAGTTATGCCACAAATATGATTTAATTAAATTATTTGTATGGATGTATGTCATAAGAAGTAATAACAAAACAGTTTTCAATAGTGTCATACAAACTGTAAATTGTGACGTTATAGTTACACGTAAAACTATTGTGCTTTATGTTTCAATGAATTAGCAAAACAAATAATGTTCCCCGCAAATGACATGTTATTTCAGTGAACGAGGACAATGACATTATATATAGTGGTATTATGTATAAAACAATTTCAAATGATGATGAGTCTGTGCGATTTTGCAAAATGTTTTTTTTCCAGTAACCATACACTTGTGTATTTAATATTTTTCTTATCTATGGTCATATTTATAGCCGGTCTCCATAGTACGCACGTTTATTATGATGCAATTCCCCATTGTTCATCGTCAATTCGGATGATGCAAAAAATATATATTTTCATATGCATGAAGACATTTTTATAAAGAATTACCGCCGAGACAAATCAGGCACGTGTCTCTTGCATTTAGTATTGTTTTAGGTTTAAGAGATTAAAAGAATTTGGCGTTAAACCTTGGCGTTTGGTTCAATGCCCTCAGTTTATGGCACGTAAAGAAAGCGGCAAGGTTGTCAAACAAAAGTGCCATAATTTTCGCGTGATATACATTTGCTGAAAAATCAAGGTTGCAACAGAAAGCGTTGAACCTGCGTGATGATACTTGGCCGTGAAACTTTAAACGTACATATTTTTCAAAATTGATGACACGTCCAGAAACGTTTCGTGCAAAAGCAAATTTGATTAGCTAATGCGATCGTCCGTCATCTCGCCAGTCAAAAGTTTGGCCGAAATTTTATCAATAAATTAATTAATTAGAATCTATACATTTTAAACAATAATCCTCTTAATATACGTGAAAAAAATATTTTTACGTAGCTCAGATCGTTGAAAAATTTGAATAAAAATTACTTTACATTGAATTTGCATACTAAATGAAAATGTATAGGGATTCAAATGAGAATTCTTTGTTGAAAGTTAATCGTATTTGAGTTAGTAAAGTTGTTATGGAATAAAAGAAGATAATTAAAATGAAATTTATATAGAATATTTCGGTAATTCATTATTCTGCATGATAATTACGTATTGCGACTCTTTTTCAAAGGTCAAAAGTTTACCATGAAATAAAACCAAAAATATGATAGATATTCAATTATCATTTGCTCATTATTTATTGGCATTAATAATTATTAAATACTTAGAATTTATATTATAAGATTCCTAATTTAATTCACGTGGCAGTTAAATGATAATATATTGTATTACAATTAGATTATAATAAAAAAAGCAATAATTATGACATTACAGTTGAATTGGTTATTTATAAGTTTTCTAGAGATAAAAAGAAATAAACATACTAAAATATTATAGTGTGTACACATATTGGGTAGAGCGGAAAGAAATAGCATTTATTTTATAGCGACATAAAGCTTATTTAAACAAAACTTGCATAATATTATTCCGTTAAATATTTTCTGTTGATTTATATGATATTCCTCCACAAAATAGGCAGTTTTTAATTTCCCTTTAGAAAATTCTGGCAGTTTTTTATTATAATATGATTTCAAGTGATTTTGGTGTTCTATTATATCGGAGAATTCATCTTTGATTATTTCCAAAAACTAATCTTTTTTAAGCATTACCTTCTTTAATTATACTAATTGGGCACAATACACCTCTGTCGTAATGGTTTGGCGACAGCATCGCAACAAATACAAAAGGAGAACATTTTTCCAGTAAATGATGACCCAGGGATAGGCACAAGTTCAATGACAAATCTTTATTTTCCATCTTCAGGTTGAATCAAAGACCCACTTCTCATCTGGAGCTGTAACCCTTCTAAGAAACCGATCAGTCTTATATATGAGCGGTAAAAATAAAAGTGGTTATTCGTTTTTCTAAGACCGTTGGAGAAAGTTTTTCCCCAAATTCTTCGTCTATTTCTTTCCGAGCCTTATTCAAATTAGCCTTTACTGTTGACCATGGACAACCGAAGTCTTGTGATAATTTTTTGGTTGTTTTAAATGGATCGGACTTGTCATGTGGATGGCATGATCGGATGTCAAATTCGTTTTAAGAGATCTCCTTAATTTTGGTTTTTCTTTTCACAAAACTTCATCAGTTTTAAACTTTTGAAACCATCTATATTAAGTACTAACTTCATTACGAATAACTTCGTTCGATTTCAATCCTTAATAAATTCAATCCTTAATAAAATCCAGCATAAAATAAGAGAAATGTGTCTCTCCAATCCCTGGCTGTTCAATATTTTAACCTTTTCCACTCTGCGTGGTACATATTGGCCCAAAATATTTTTTAGCAAAAAATTGAACCACGTTTTTTTTCCTATTTATTTATAAAAAATATCTTTTATAGAATGGAATATAAGATCAAACCCTTTAGATGTTTCTTATTCATTTTACCAACGTAAATATATTTTTATATATTCGTAAAATAGAATTAATGAGACTAGAACGTAGATTCGATCCAAACATATCCAGAATGAAAAAGATTAATATCGGCCAAATAAAAAAAAATGTCAAAACAGAATGATTGTTAACAAAGCTTCAAAACAATATCAACGACGACGTGTTAGCTCAGTGGTAGCTGGCGACAAACATGTTCCAAAGTAACGCAACAAAAACTGTCATTTCTTTCCACTTTACTTGATATATATGTACATGAGTGATCGGCAATTCTACCTAATAAATAATTAAATTGTCTAGAAATCTTTATGACTGCTTAAGACCATGTTTTCTGGTTAAAATGTAGTTTACATTTGTTTTCATCATTAAAAGAAAACCCATCTACTAACTTATTTAGTTAGTTATTCCAAGTGGACCACAATGCGGGATTCGGTTCTTGTGGCAGACGCGAGCGCACGCGCACTTCGCGTCCCACCTGCCCGAGCTGCCAAGGAATGCGTACATATTAATATAACTAGAGCCTTAATTCATTTTAATAAGGACAAACAGGATAGGGGCCCTGGCTGCCATTTCCGCGCTGCCTACACGGCAGTAAATCCGTTTAATTGTCGCAGCCTCGACGCTGGGTCAGGAGCCGACCCCTGCTAATTGCGGTCGTGGTTCGAAGCCATAATTTCGGCAGGTGGGTGACACCGCGAATTCATCACAAGGTCTAGGGAAATGACGGTTCATTTCCGAGTCTCGGGGTGCGTTCAACCTCTTAGCGGCCTCGCGTTACAGAGTCGAATACTTGGAGCGGCGCGCATTGGGTCAAGGGCGAAGCAAGGCCAAGGGTCAAAGGTGTTGATGCTATATAGATTAAGGAAAATCATTGAGTGAACCGTTTCAAGGGGAAAATGTTTCATGAAAGTGCGTCGGCAGCGCCGGATCCGACCGCACGTCAGGGAGGGGATGATAAAATTTTCATGAAATTCCCAAGCATAAGACTAAACTGGGTTAATTTTGTGTATTTCGCATAATGTTCTGAATACAACATAATACAAATGTAAATGTGGGCAAACAAAATTCGGGATAAAATTTTGCGGTTATGGCCAGATCCAGAAATGTTACTCAACCATCGTAATTTAAAATATCAGTAAACAAAAAATAATAAAAATCGTCTTTATTCTGTTGCGCTGTACTTATAGTTTGTGGCTCTACCATCAATAGTACTTCAGCTATCTTCGTAAATACATTAAAGTAGTTATGTTGCGTAATATTTTGAAATGTTTACTCTGAGTATTGTCATTATTTTTTTGACGAACGATGCTGAAAACCCAGCAGAAATTAAACATGCAGTGTGTAGTAAGTACATCTTCCTTAGCATATTCTATGGTTAAAGCGTAGGGAAATTAACAGGAATAAAAGTTTCACAATCATTTAAAATAATTTTGCTAGCTAATTTTGAAGAATGAAATACTACAGTTACTACTAAATTGTAGTAGAAGTACGTGTATAAGTGATAAATAAGCTATTCTAGTTTAGGACTATTTCAATTAATATTATTTTTATAGGTATCAAAAGTTCAATAAATTAACAGTGATTTT
Source organism: Philopotamus ludificatus (assembly GCA_022495035.1). Taxonomy (NCBI): domain Eukaryota; kingdom Metazoa; phylum Arthropoda; class Insecta; order Trichoptera; family Philopotamidae; genus Philopotamus; species Philopotamus ludificatus. The sequence goes on along the minus strand of JAGXCT010037092.1, from coordinate 364,214 downwards.
AATGAAATACAAAAAAAAATTACCTACATTTTTTAACCTTAGTACGTATCTATTGTGCTAAAATATAATTGGGTTTTATATTAAATATATAATATACTGCATTTTAAATTTACGCATATTATTTTAATATTGTTTCAAAATTAGCATAAGAAATCAAAGTAACATTCGTTTTAGTAATATGTGTAAAAGATATACCGATGAATATGGAGCTGTGTAATTTATTTTTGGATAGGTGTTTTTCTTGTAGAAAAACTAAATTAACATAACAATAAGATTATCGGACCTTTTTAGTTTCGCGGACCATATGAGTTCAATTGCCACATTTTTTGTGGTGTTGGGACACTTATCCCCGAGGTACCTTGATATAAGTAATATTATTATTACTAGTATTATCCATATTGGATGCTTACATTATTTTTGAAAAGGTTTCACGAATTGCGGTGTGCTGGGCGATTTTATAGTTGTTGAAAAAATGAAATATGTGGATAGAATCTTAGGCCAAAAACAACTGCGATCTCCGATTCCCGAAGTTGAAATTAATCATAAAAGATTTTGCTAATATTAGGGCGATAGAAGCAAAATTTTCTAAAAGCAGAATTCAGCTACTATAACGTTTCCTCTAAATTGCTTCTTTCTACAAAATGCTAATATTTTCGAGGTTAAATTACATATTTCGTAAATATATAATATTATACATTGCCCAGCGAAATAAAGATCAATGCACTTTGGTTGACAAAGCATTTTGTAGAAAATAGTGATTGAGAGGAAACGTTATATGAGGGGTAATTGTACTTCGAATATTGGAAAAAGCGTTGAACTAAGTGTATGATTTATCTGACTATTTTGAAGATGATAAAATAAATATTGATGAATAAAAAAGATTTTATTGAGAATAACTCCGAGTTGAATATTTTGACTCGATGTGTAGAAATATTTGATTTAATAAATATGCATCGATCAGAAAATCAAATGTATGCAAACGTCGTTGCTTTTTAATGATTTACCATTCAAAATTAATATGAATGTAATCAGTACTGTGAAACCAAACCGCAACTGGCTTTCATAATAAAACATTGATAGGTAAGTATACTATTTTGGCGACCTGTATCATCCTGGGTATGTGTGTCGCTGGGGCGGATATGGGATACATAAATCACAGTTTTATATGGCGGCGCCAATACCTCAGGTATTTGCGGACGTCGTCGCCGCCGCACGTAAAAGGTTATGGGCGCGCGGGGGTGTGTTGTTCTATTCCGGAATTTCTTGGCAAAAATGCAAAAATAATGTCGTAGGTATTACTAAATTAATATAATTTTTATTATGGCGCTATATTTTTTATGATTATCGACGCCCCCAATCTAAACGTACATTTAAGAAAACGATCTGAAAATAAGCATACATAACCATTCAAAAAGCGACTGGCAATATATTGCAAATTACCTAGATCTATAATTTCAAGCAATCAGCATCAGGTATTAATAGAAACTGCGGTCTAGAGCGTTCCGGGACTTCGCTATAATTGTAGTAGTTATGGCAATATTTTTACATTTAAATCGTCATAAAATGAAAGTGGTCATAAAACCAGAAATTGCGTACAAAAACGCAAATACATCCGAGAGGTCACATCGAGTAAATAAACAGACGTGCATTGACCTGCAGCATGTCAACTTTCAGGTATTATTTTTGTGACTGCGCAAAATTGTGCTCATAACTTGAAATAATCTATTTGAAGCTTAAATACTTATAATATTTGACATGTTTACATGATAAGCAAAAATTCATTTTTATTCAATGTTTTGAGGTTGAAAATAAATCTAAATCGACCATCAAAGAAATTTAAAGCTTTATACCAGCTGAAGAAAATTGGTAGCATCCTTATGTTATAAAAGTATTTCACATGTGCAAATGTAAAGTTCGACAGCATGTCGTAAGATAAATACTAAAAAAACAAATTAGGATTTAATGCAATTCTTCGACATGGATATTCTCTAAATATAACCCCGTTTGATTTCTATCAGTAAATAAATTAAGAATCGAACAAATATAAAATGTGAATACTTCCAGAATTTTCAATAAAATACATTTTTATCCGTTTGTGTTAATACTTCATTATTTTTAGCTGTAATCCAATGTGTACATTATCGGCAATTCAGTCATTGTGATTTATTTTAGAGCGTAAATATTTGCAACAATGAATAATATATTTCTTTAAAATAATATTTACATATAAACAAACCCACGTGCCATTTGTCATATGCGAATAAACCAGACACAACAACAACAAACCAAATAAGATCACGTCTAAAGATTTATGCAATCATCAGTTGTTTGTCATTATAATCAGAAAATATTATAGATAACTCGTATGACGGTGATGGGATTGAAAAACTCATGACACTATGACCCGAAAATTTTCATCACGTGTATCACGATCGTATCACTCGCATCCTACATGATAATTATTGTTGTTAAATATCGACAATTTACAAATTACATGCGTGCTATATAAAAAAAAATCATATGCGACCTTGTTCTGTCACATATCATTAGTCATCCAGGGAATATATATCGTGTGACGTATTTTGATACTAACTGTTTGATTTAAATGTTAGATACCAACTTATTGATTAAGCGTTTGTGAACAAACAGAGAAACGTAAAATAAGCTATGCAACGTGATAATTTTTTCATAACACATCGTCATTATTTAATATCTGTTATAGATAATCTAACAAAAAAAAATGGTTCTAAAATCTACGCGAGGTATTTAATATAGCACTTCTTCATGGATACGACGAAAAAGTTAATGATAATAAAATAAAATCATCATCACAATTTATTTTCAAATTATTCATTTTGATTGGAGAAAATATTTTCATCAAATTTTATGTAATAATAACATAACAATCCCAAATTATTCTCAAACTTTCCGATTTAATTTTCACTTTTTTTTCCCATTACATTTTTTTATGTACATAATTAAAGCTGCCCCGTCTGAATAATTAAAGTGAACGGCCGATGGAGGAAAATTTTCGCATAGGAACCATTTAAAATCAATGGGATTTTTATAAATAGAAATCAACTGAGGTTAATCAACGGCATGCACGGGTTTAATGATGCGAACGTGCACAGCTCGATAAATCATTCGAGACATTTTTAAATGAAACAATGTGTTATTCTACTGGCCGCGCAGCATCGGATCGTAGCCGTTTGAAAGAAAACACATACATACGTACACAGATGCGCGCGCCTCGCGCCAAATTGAACGAGCGAGCTGTCGTACGGGACGTTAATCACGTAAGCATTTCGGAAACAAATAACTAAATTAAAGCGACTTTAATACTAACATAAACATATTGGATTGATAAATTCACGTGATTGTGATGTTTGTCACTAATATATATCGCGTAGATAAATCTGACATTAATAATATACGCAATGCATGGCCGAGTGAATAGCTATTACGGCCATAGACAACGGGCGAAGCTGCACGTCAAACTTTACAAAATGGCGCACGTTTGTTTACATTTGATATCGTTTCAGTTCATTGCAGGATTTAACACAAAATTAAAGGGAAACCCAGCCCGGCTGTGACATGCAATGTAAAACGAATGACGTCATTTAGAGCACATTGATTATATGTTTAGGTTTTGTGTCAAGGATAAATAAGGAAGCGACCGTGACATATTTATTGTCCTTGCCACCTGTATATATACAATCCAAATAAAGATTATATCTTGTTTAAAAATTACCTAACATAATAAATCATCATCCGAAAAAAACAGCGTTTAAATGATTAATTTGACAAAATATATATGTATATAATACAATAATCCTACAAGGTGATAAGACATATCACAAAAAACAAGAGCATTAGCCGTTAACGACAATTTGTTTGCAAATGCTATTAAAAAATATATAATATGTTTTCCGGAAGATACTGGTTAATATATATTTTTTTAAATTGAAAATTGACACTAATCAATAAATAAATATATTGCGTAATCTATTCAGAAAAATATTTACATGTGAAAATATATGCAAATTGGCGTTTAAAAGTAAATAATATTTTTCTCATAGCGATAATCAATAAATAATACGCTACCTCAGTGTAATAAATCTGGCACATTAATGCATATCTGTAGTAAACAAATATTTCGTCACGTGGGCTTTACAAATAGAAAGTAATGTATTTTTCATGAAAATGATGAGCCGCCAAAAATTACATCGATTTATGGCCAGCGTACATATTTTTGTGAAAACAATAATCTGGTTTTAAATAACAATTGTTCGGCATTAAAAAAGCATCTTTGTCCGTGTTCTCTTTGTTTTGAGCGCGTTAACGAGAAGCCCCAAGTATATTTGCTGAAACCGCTTAACAAAGACTCGACAAAAGCAATTGTGCAAGGTGATAAACTGACCCTGAGGAATGTGGATGAACGTAAATCAATCCCCAGCAGCAAACATAGCTGTTTGCTTATTTATTAAGATGAAAATAATCATCGTCTGATTAATATGTCACATAAAAGGATAGCACAGCGAGACCAGTCATTCGCTCGGAATTCCACGGTGGCGTAATCTCGAAATTATTTCAAATGTCGTTCTTGATAGATCGCATCGCTTTTGACATAATTGAGATATTCTCGTTTAAGAATGCTCCATTTGTTTTGTGTACCGTTGGATTCTGGCAGTTACATAGCTGATTTTAAAACATGGCACCGCGTATTTGCTTATCTGATTTATCGTGAATTCGATATCTAAATCGTATCCAACTTTTTCATCTGCATAATTCAATTAAACAAGATTAGCATATTGCATATGATACACGGTGTTTGCTGAACGTAAATAAATTAGTTATATAGCACACTATCAATGAAATAGATGTAGCAAACAAATAGCATCACAGTGTAATAAGGAAGGATGATTTTTATATACATTTTCATAATAAAAATATTATTTTGAATCTCAAGATAATTTTCGACAGCAGCTACGTTGTTAAAGACGCTTTTATGTTATAAGAGTCAATATGTTTGGTGAGTATGGCGGATGAGGCAATGCTTATATTCAAGCCCAATTCATTTAACTTGTAAAGGGTCAATTATGTGATTGTGCACTGTTTCAAAGACAGATAAGACCTCAATTGACGAGTTCAGTGACCAGATGTTGCAGTTTATAATGGTATTTAGGTAGAATGATTTCGCCAGGATTAAAGAACTAAACCAATTTCGCCATTTTAGCAAAAATATGGTTTTATAAAATGCTACAGTGTTGTCGAAATGATTCAATTATTATTTCAAATGCAGCATAATTATCGCAATAGTGCAAATATTATTTTTTCAAGGATTTTGATTTCCTTGTTATTTAAAATTGCCAAGAATTATCATCTCACTGTTGTGTAAGTTTTCGAACTGTTGGGCGTGATTTTAATTAAATAATTACTGGCATCAGCTGGTTAATATCAATTAAAATATGATGACTGCGAGCTTTTTTCTTTAAAATTCTTAACGCAATATTTTTGGAAACACTGTAGGAAAAAAGGAAAAACCTTCAATAGCGCGTTTTTGTACAATGCAGTTCGACAGTTCCTCCGATAGTGCTCCCTTTTAGAACGTTGATTTACAAAGGCTAATTACATATTTCGTAATTATGTAATACATTACCGCTTATAATAAAAGTCGATGGTATTTGGTTGACGACAACATATAACATGTGGACGTGAACAAACTAAAAATAGAAGAAGGTCATTTAAAATATGGGAATGAAAAATTATGTGATATATTGATTTTAGAATTTTTTTAAAACTATTAATAACTAATCACTATTGTTTCGCTATAGGTGGCTGAATGTATGTATACTAAAAATATAAATAAGTTTTAAAGTAATTTTTGCTCCACGACCACCATTTAATTAATTGAAAAATATTCCTATGTTTATCTTCTTCACTTAATATTTCGCTTATGACTGATCTTAACACAAATTTAATGTAATTTCACTCACACTCAAAATAATTGTGTTTAAAATGCGTTAACCCTTTATGGGGCAAATTGATTATTTTGGATTTTATTTATTTTTTATTGTTGTTAACAATACTTATTGTCAATAACAATAAATTAACCAAAAAGCGTTCTCGACAAAATATTACGTTACTAAGGTTGATTTTTCTATGGGCGCTCACGGAAATATAGACCTTAAAGCCACTGGTTAATATATTAACCAATTTCAGCCTTAGCCCTATAAAGGGTTAAACAAAAAATTGCAATTATTTTTTATTCAATCTATTAATACGTTACTGATAATTCTGTAAAAACGCATTGTCATAGGTTATTTTAACCATACTGAAATTAAATGCACAATTTGCACATTAAAAATAATAAAATATATCTGATTGAAAAAAATATGACATTCTAACGACATTAAATGCATAATAAGCTCAATGCATGCAATCTGATTTAAATTAAATGATTATATTGCGTATGGGTTATTTATATGCATTTAATTGATGTAAACAAATTATGACATGATTCTGTCTTCGATTAAGTTGCACAAATAATTATTTTTCATATAATTAAGATAAATAAAGTCAATTAAGGTTATTATATGTAAAATTTGATGGTGAGAGCTAAAATAAAATAAAAAAAAATATATTAAACAATGTAATATTCACGATGAAGAATATCATATTTCCTGATTCCATCAGATGATAAACACTTACGTTAAGGACAACGAGTATAAAGAACCGGAAATATTATCTTATTTATTTTATCCCTGTATGTCATATTGTTATTTATTAATATATATATGTATTAAAAATAAATCGTATTGTATGATATGTTAGAACTATTAAGATAAAAGCGTGTTGAATTTCACTAAGCAGGTGCTAATGACCAGTCATAGCAGATTATTGGCAATCACGTTAAGTCCAGTGGAAGAATTTCTGTGTCCGTGAGGTCATCAAATAAAAGCATAGCGACCTCAATGCCGGTTCGAGCCAGAACAAGTAATACAAATTGAATTATCGTCATTGTTCTCGCCCAAGTGGAAATAGTAGAGATGACACCGGATTCGTGTAAAAATACAAAGAAAACAAGGCGAACCACCGGATAATGTGAAGACATTGGTATTTTCGGCATCTGGTTTATTTTCGGTACAAATAATTTGCGAATTAAGGCCGTTTAACCGCACATGTATCGAAATGATTAAACGCCTCTTTGTTGATGCAATTCAGGAAATGGTCAAAAACGAGTGTATATTGGCCTAGAAAATAAATCACGATTATGTATAACAATTTACCATTATTTATTCGAATGAATCGGCATCTTCGCAACTATGGCACTGAATTGAATCATTTTCGACACCAACATTCTCTATGTATTGGCCTCAAATAATATATTTAAATATGTTCATCGAAGCGGAGCGAATTTCCGCGAAACTAAATTAATCTAACCGTTCCATGATTCTGTTTAACTAGGTTAAGTCAATAGATAGTGTAGAATTCCAAGAATGGCCGCGCTGATTGAATTTTCGGGATCAAGTGCGTAAAAATCTCCCTGGAAGTAATTCGAAATTCTGTTCCCGTGTTCGATTTTGTGAGGATCGAGTGTTTCTTCAGGGTCCGAACTCGAGATCCTTCGCCTCCCCACACCCCGGTGCCATTACCAGATTTAATTTAAAATCGGAAAAATCGCTCAAATTAGAGACGACCGAAATAAAGTTGGCGAAAAGTTGTCCGACCCCTCGGGACGTGTGTTTTTAAAGAATGAAATTTTTATAGCACTCATCAAGACGAACGTATTGTTAGAAACGGCGAAGGATCAACTTCAAAATATCCGAGAGTGAGTGAAAATTGAAGAGAAAATCGTTCACAGCTTGTAAATAATGATGATGGATGAGCCAAATTTGCGACGACAGATTGTGTATGAAAGATTTCGCCATATCCTCATCGAGAGAGAGATTGGCCAATATTGTTTTGTTTAGTTTTTTACGTAAATTTGCTAAATTCGGATGTTCAAAAATAATTTTCAACCATCCAGCTCTTTCTCTCTATTTATATCTATAACAATACGGGATCTATCATTAGAGCTGTGACAATTCGTGATTTAATCTTAATGTCGGATAATGAGCGAATATTATGAAATACGTCTGTTACGAAATCAAAATGTGACGAAAACGACGATAACAATTGAACAGATGACACAGCATTATGAAATAATTGTCGCATTATTGTTAAAAAATATTATTTCGAAGATTTCACGCTGAAGAATATGGTACAGCATATATTAATGTATCACAATAAAAGTAACGATCCAGTTGTAACCGGTTTCTGGTGTAATTATTATGCGATTAGAGCATAATTTCATGTGACGATCTTAGAGTGTAATGTAGAATTGTCGTCGTTTATTCAAACAAGTCGAGAATAACAGCGGGGGAGGGGCCCCCTGGCGTTTTTCTTGACCTTACCTAGGGGTCAATCAACCATTCGCAGATAATAATCACACACAATTATAATGGATTAAAAGCACGTTTTTACGGTTGACAATGAAAATGATTAAGGTCATCGCATACCTACGGACGTATCGCGCCATAATAAATAAACGTGTACTACGTTCAATATAGAGTTTTTCCGATCCTTGACACCGATTAACTATGCGCATGATAATAATACTAATTTATAAAAAAATAGTATCGATACCCATAAAATATTCGAACGCACATGCCTATGCCGCAAATATATTTAGACGCGATTTTGCGAAAAAAACATATTTTTGTCTAATATTTTTACATTATAAAAACAAATAGTCAATTTAGTGTTCATTATGGCGATCTGTTTTATAAACACGCAACCTCTAAGAACTGATTTAATAAATAATAGATATACGGCTACTACGCATATTCAATAAAACGATATTAGAATTTACCGACGCCCGAAAATGTCTGTTATACTATATATTTACAGTATTATAATCACACGTTAGTAACATTGATTTCTAGCGTTATTATTCATATCGCGTGCAATATTACGCCTCAAGATCATGGCCATTAAATTCATTGTTATTGTGCTGAATAAAAATAATAAAAAAATATGACAGTTGATAATATTCACACAATAATTACGTATGCGGTCATAAATTTTAATAGTGTTTGTCGAATTTTATCAAAACTTTACACATTTTAAAAAAATACGTAAATTTTCCTAATTGCTTTTTTTAAATGTGCATATTATTTTCGGCTAAAAACAAGAAATAGCATTATGGGAATAAAGAGGCTGTCGCCTCTTAGTAAAAATGTATGCATCATCGGCTCGTCACGATATATTTGGAAAATTCCATTCATATGTGTTAAAATTACATTTTTATTTGCACATGCAAATGAAGACATTGCCATTTGTTTTTATCGGTTGCATATACACATTTGCAATTATCTGCGTTAAAAAACATACAGCTATGGACTTTACTATACGGAATGGTTTTCATAAACAGAATTGGCGACAACTTCGTCCTCTATTCATCAAAAAAAATTAAATAGAATAAATTTGCCAGCATAAGTTAGGTTCGGAAAAACATTAAACTAATTAGGCTCTTTATGTTTAGCGAATTATCGAAAATGTTATCAAGAATTCGAAACTGATGCGTAATAACACTTATTATTTTACTGAAAGAATTGGTTAGCATATAAGAACATTATGAAGACAATGATTCATTATAACAAGAATTAGTAGTGTCTTTCAATAATATTAATATATAATATTAATTAAATTAAATTAAACTTAAGTTTAACTAGATATCTTTTCTCAGATAGTAGATCAGATCATCATAAAGAAAATGATTTGAAAAAAATACATTAAAAAGAAATTTCGTCGTTTATTTAAATTATTCGACAAAATAAAGTAAAATTAATCAACATGAAAATTTCTTTTGATAGAAAATTCTATATACATTCATATGTATTCACAATATTTCGCAACACGTTCGAAAATAACGTGAAAACACAGAGCCCAACAACTCGTGTCTTTATAATTGAAAGCACACATGCTTTGTGCAAATATGTACAAGCGTAGTACAAATTTAAAAGAACTGAAATAGACGCGAAGTTGAACGTTAAATAAAATCATAGGGAATAGCCCTTAATTTATGTATTAATAAGACGAACATATTTGTGTTGAAATGGGCCGTGAGGTGTGAATATTGGTATATCACGATGTTCATATGACACGGTTTATGGAATTATACTAGAATTCGGTGTATATTCATGTAAAAGTATTAATATTAATGTGTAAATTAGATACGAAATGAAAATTAATGCGCGAATCTGTAATATTTTATGCCGATAATATTTTTTGATAACTACTGTGAATACTAATGCTTTATTCGGGGCGAATACACATATAAAATAACAAATTGCTGGCATTAGCAAATTTTCAAAGAGAGATATAAAAAAATGTATATTTAAATTACGCCATGCAAATTATGAATCGCGCTGAGAAAGTATCGATTTTTGCATTTGGCGAAAATTATATCTAAATTAATTTGTGGAAATGTATTGGACGCGAATTTTAATTAATCAAAATCAAACAAACAACAGTGAAACGGTTCGAAATTATTATTTTTAATAGGGGCAATATTGAATTTTGTAATTCCGAGAATTCATTAAAAGTAACGTTAGCATTTGAAGAGCAAATTTGAAATCGTATTTCCATCCCGGGGAATTAATTAATGGTTTACATTGGAGAACGGATTTTAATAATAATGTAATTAGAGTACATATACTAAGGTATTACTTGTGGTACACACAGCCTCGCATTACACTGTGGATGTGCCGAGTCGTCCGGTAACATTTTATTTCGACGCCATTGCTAGCCCTTTTAAATTAAATTATAAATTCCGTCGCCGGCGGAATTTTTATTACTCGAAATGGCATCCTTAGTAATTTGAATTTTACGCGATCAGATTTGCGATATCGCATTAAATTACAATATTATTATTAACCTGCATCGTTAACTCAATCAAAGGTCAGCGTGTGCGATTTCATACCAGTTATGACCCGAAAATGTGTATATTTATAAAAATTCGACGTATATGATAACGAACAATAATCTGTGGCAAAAAATATTCCATGACATAAATTATATAATAGAAAGCACCAAAGCGTATTGTAATAAAGATATATACATGTATATATTTTTTGCTAATGAAAAGAGAAAACCGCTTGGGATTTATATTGGAAAGCGTTCGTTGTGAACTGAAGAAGCGGAAATAAGAGGACTGGATAGCGGAGACAATATCTGCAAAAGAAAAATATTTCTTCGCGACAGTTAATTGATAAAACATTTTCATTAAACAATGAATTGTTCTGTGACGTCAAACTCTATCTCTAGATCGTCATATATATTCCTCCGGTGCGAATTAGTTTCTAAGTATCGCGGTGAAAAAAATATTCTATGACAACGGAACAAAGAGTTCTGGGAACCGCAACGGAAATTTTCCATGACCTAAAAGAAGTTACAAGTACAATCGTTTTTTTTCAGGTTCAGCTCAGCTGAATCATGTACAACCGAAGAGGGTGGACGATGGTACGTTAGTGGTAGTTAATGAGGGGCTGAGTGAACCTCGAATGAATTAAGTGAACATTATTCAAATTGATGGCATAAGAAAACGGTAAACCGAGACCTAGACCGTGATGTGGCCATGCTTCTTGATGACCAATTGGCCGACTGAGGACAAGGTTCATCACACTAATCTGTTGTGCGAAATCGATTTGCCCTTTTCAATCGCGACGGGCAAGGCTGGCCTATTGTCAATGGAACAACGATCTAGCGATGCATTATGCATTTCGGTTACGAAACTCTTTCGCCGGCCAACGCAAAACTCTCTCCTTTTAAAAATGGCATCAAGTATAAATGAAGCGTTTCTTTGAATCGTTTCGTTGGTAAAACGGGAGGAGCAAATAAAAGAAAACGTACGTGTTTTGTTTGGGGAAGAGTGTCATTCGTTGTTTGTGAGTCATGGAATCGCGTGCCAAAATTTTTGCCACTTCTTAGCAAAGATGTAGTCACGAGAATTTCTCCGTAGGGCATTGTTCGAATGTTAAAAAAAAAACTACGAGAACACAGACACGTAGGACAATGACTATATTAAATTCAGCATAATTAAATTCTAGATCACTTTGATGCATAAATACGTAACATAGACATTTAATTAATTTTTGTGTAAATAGATAATAACTTAAATGAATAGTATTATGTAATATAATAACAGTATTACTTACATGAAACGAGAATCCTTATGTATTTTATTTAGTATTGTTCTTGTTCAGAATGCATATGGCCTTGCAACGAGTTGCATAATACTACTCAAAGCTTTTATGAGAATAAACAAAGTAGTTATACAATATAACGTGTGATTCAGTATGCGAAATGAATATTATAGATGCCGTTGAAAATGAACGTTTACTTCATAGAACGCTGAGATTCGATTTATTGACGCGGTGAAAGATTTATTTTAAACAGCGCGCTGAAGAAAATAAAGTTCAAATATAAAGGAATACATGGAAAAAAACCTAAAAAAAAAATTTTCAAAGAAAATACTCTGTACTAATGTACAGAGTATTTTCTTTGAAGAGATACCGAAGATATTAATTGATTTACGGATATTGTAAAAAATATTATTTATTTTAATTGCAAATCTGCGTCGCAATTTCGTCGACCGAGTTTGAAATGTGCTGAAAATACCTAATGAGGACCAACTTTTTGAAAGTTTTTTTTCTTCAGAAAACATTATCAATGTCCGAGCGTACACAATAAAATTTCTATCCGAATTTCTATGATTGAATAGCGAGGCAAAAAAAGGAGTGGGCTCAATATTTTGTTCAAAGAGCCAGCGGTCCAGGGAGCGGAAAATTTCATTGACTTCGTCTAACCCCCGGGCCTTCTACGCACACGGACAAATATATGTAAATAGAAAATAATAAAAATCGGAAGCAATCTGGGCCGATTCAATATTTGAACTTTAAGGAGCGATAGCTCAACGACTATATTCGAACCAAGTGGACGACAGCATAAAACGACAATCAACTACAGACACTTTAATCGATGTTATCCCTTGATATTAATATCAAAGATTATAATAAAACACAACTAACCAGAACAGATATTATTCGAAATCTAATTGTGTTTTCCAATATTTTTCAGAATAATATTACCATGAAAATGATTGTCCGATTTATTGAATCCAATTCATTTTATTGTATCCAATAACGGCTGAAAGTATCATAACATTTATTAACAATTTTGATGATATATTAAGAACAAAAGACTCTCTTGAAAATTACTATATATGGAAAAGTACCGTAATCAATGACTAATAAAACGACAAGCCAAATTGATGTAAAAATTACTATGTGCAATATGTTTTATATACACCATTAATTAAAAAAAGCTATGCAGTAAAGATTAAATTAATATGCGACTATATAGATTGAATGTACGCTGTATTCAAATTATTAGAGAATTTCATATTCAATTTTCAAAACGATGAAATAAGCGTCCATTTCTGAAATTGCACAAAAATACAGCAATTATGAATGAAAAGCTGGATGCGAGCTGAATAAGCCGCTTTGCAGTATTCAATTGAAAACAAGAAGCTGGAAGTTACATTTCTTGCAGTGTTTCTCTCGGCGTTTGTCGCATTTTTTTAAAAATATTATGTAACCGTCAGTTAAATAGCCAACTTCATTATATTTCTATTGTAAACGATGAAACCGGGATAATAAAGTTGAGCTACAAAGTCGCACACATACACACCGATAGACAGAACCTTGAAAGGTTCGACTAATAGAAGGTTTGGGCCGGTGGGTACTGATGACACGACAGTCTGCTCGCTCGCTTGATCCAATTACAATCATCACGGTCCAGTGGGTATGCGAACCCGCTTATTGAAATTACTGACATTTTGTGTTTGCAAAAGTATTTATGGCACAATATACACAGAGAGTCGCAGTGAGAGGAGAGGAGAGACAGGGATTCGCACGACGAGAATCGGCCGGAGACGACTTCCACCACCAAAGGCAATTGATGAAGGCACATTGTGCTTGTGTACATTACGCGAAATTATATCTATTATGTACTCTATACACAAGAGGGGAAATACTACACACAGCGAATAGAACAGCAAGAGAGAGAGAAAGAGAATTGCTGACTAAGGATACAATTAGCAAAATTAAAAATTTCATTTCCACCATGGACAATCTACTGCATACCTATGTATTTTACCGGATATTGGCACATGTAGATTATGTACACGATTATAAGGGAATATCGCGAGATAAATAGATTTCTATTTATGATTTAATTAAATAAATGGTCAATCAAAATTATTAATCAATGGCATCGTCATTGATTGGGTAATACTGAAATGTAATTAATTTATGTAGATATAATATATCGAGTAATCACCTTTTATATTCATAGTTTGCCATTTCATTGCGATAAAAAAGTTTTTTAACCCCTGATACCCTCTTGTCAACAAGTGACGTAACAATGACGTTTTTATATTATTGAAATTTAAGACACTTTACAGCCGTAATCTATGAAATTATCTATGCCGATTTCATAGATATATTTTTCTTAAATGCTTGCTCTAACGCGAAATGTGTAATGTTAAAATATACTCGTATTCTTATGCAAATTTGGGAATGCATCAACGATGTCGTTATAAATGCAGATATAACCGGTTGCTAGTCACGGTTAATCAGGCTCCGAAAATCTTTAACAATCGTTTTCGTGTTGCCGTGAATAATCTCTTGTCGATTATGACAAATGAAAAAGCAAACAATAAGTGGACAGGTCATATTAAGGATGTAAGAGACGATGAACTGTACCGATGATACAACCAGATAATCCTCATCAGCAGAGGGATTTTACAAATCATCTTCATGATGAGTTTCTAAGAAACCAATGCAGGAAAACGACACACATGATATAATAAAATACATAATTATTCACATAACTAATCCGTAATTAAGTGTCTTATATACGTATTATAGATTGATGCAATATACATATTTGAGTGGATGAAATTATATAAAGAGAGAAAAAGATAAGTTTTCACTAATTGGTAAAGAGTTCTGCATAACCATAGTCGACATCCACTTTAACAGGGGTTATGATCGTTACAATAAAAATAATTGGTACGAGATATGTATTTAAATATACCACAGATGTATGAATGCGATTATAATCCAATAAGATGCCTTTAATCTTTTTAAATACATTTTCGTAATTATATTGAAATTAATTGAACAGAAAATTCGCCGGTACATTATTTTAAATTGAATTCACTAACGGATTAAATAAAACTTAATAAAATATCCGAGACCGAGGAAAAACGTCTTTTTATAGATTTTTTTTCTTCATATCTCAAACGACCAAATCAGAAATTGGCGAATAAAACAATTTTGCGCCAATCTGACGAAAACGTTTCGGATCACTGAGAGTACGGAGCACCGCGGATTATTTTTTTTCTACTCTCCCCGGAGATTTCTTTGAAACCTAATTGCCTGCCCTATAATTTCTTTGAAGTCGATTATTTACTGCAAAAAAATTAAGAAAATTCCTAAAGGAAAACGACAGTATTAAAATTTTAATGAGTTCGCCATGTATTAATAGCTATATAGATATTTTTTTTTAATCACATTTAAGTACAACAAAGGATAAGATCGATTTTAGAAACGTATGACGTACTTAGGTATATCGCATTGCAGCAGCGTCACGTGCAACTCCACAAGAGACAATCAACGGTCAGAATAAGATTATTATTATCTATAATTGTTGACCCAAAAAATCCATTAACCAATAAAAATTTAACATATCGCTGGTACATTTTAATCCATTAGATGTAAAATTTGCCAAAAAAAAACAAAAAAACACTTAAAGAGATTCTAATAATTTAAATACAAATAATGGACGACGCAAGTACATTAAATATATTTTAGCACTAGCTAAATTGTAAATAAAAAAACAAATATCAATGCATCTCTAACAATAAGTGGTGTGTGTCCAATAACATCGCATGTTTCACAACGATAAATATATTATAGATAACATGCAGGACACTTGTAATGATAAGGCAATACGTATTGCGAATATCCTGTTTTCTGCGTATAAGGAAATGAATAGAAAGCTAGAACGAAAACATGTTTTTCATCAATTTATATATTGCCTATAATTAGTGCGGAATCCCGCGAAGGATCAAAATTATCAATGGAATAATGTTAATATTAACATCGATCAGCACAATTATCAGCATACGTGAAATACCGCCATTTTTTGCAAATATTAGCAAGTTATTATTATTAGAGTTTTTATTATAAAATTCATTTTTATTATTTTAAATAAAAAATAATATGTCAACCTTTATAGGGCAAAGGCTGAAATTGTTTAATATATTAACCAGTCGCTTTAAGGTCTATATTTCCATGAGCACCCATAGAAAGCTTTTTGATTAATTTATTGTTATGTGTTACAAGAATAAACATTAAAATAATAGAATAAACTTAATAAGTTGCAAGTTGTATTATAACGTTTGTAATATATTAAAAGTTAAAAAACGGGAAAAAGCTTAACCCTTTCCACTCCAATGTCGAGTGTCACTCGACATGCGATGTTTCCACCAGCTCCAATGTCGAGTGTCACTCGACATTGGAGCTAAAATATATTTTGATGTGATTTTTTAAGCAATTTTTTTTATTATTTCTTGTCGATATACATTCTAAATATATACATGTTTTGACAAGATGTTAGAGAATTTTAGAAAGTTGGGACCCTTCGGGATGACTACCTGACGTAAACAAAAGAATGGTGTGTTTCGGGGGTAGTAGCGGGCATCGACAAAACAAAACAGTTGCTCTCGCGCTAAGGTTTCGTAAACATCTGTTGTCCATCTTTGTAATTTCGTAATATAAAACATTGAATTGTTATTATTTGAGACTTGACGAGTAACATTGCTAAGTGATTAATTTTTATCTACGGGAATTAGTGAAATAAATTTTCAATCCAAGAAATCTAAAACGAAAGCGAATTGTGTGTAAAACTACAACTAAAAACCCAAATAAATTTGATAGTGGTGATGATAGTGACTATATGGGAGAATTGAACGATGTATTTGACAATTTTCATATAAATAGTGATTACGAAAGTGAAGCGAGTATTTCTCCAATGCCGTTATTACCAAGAAAGGGACTAAGCAGCTCAGATCCAGGACCGTCATTTGCAGCCAAATCATAGAATCTGATTCTGAGTAAGAGATTTATCCGTTTTATCGCCAACGAAGACTTCCAAAAGAATTTCCAGTAGTGACGATGTTTAAAATATTCAGATGACGATCAATCTTCATGAATTATCACTAATAATGAGGATAATTACTGCCCAAATACTGATTTTACTACTGGACATAAAGTACCAGGACTCCAAGTTCCAGCATTTTGCACTACACCTCTACAATTATTGATGTCGCTGATCGGAGACTTCAGAGCTCCCATTTCATCTCGCAGAATTTCGTCCGCAGCCGATAAAGAGCAACGATTAGATGGGACGTCACACTTTATATATTTGCACCCAGAGGGAAAGCATAAGGATTGTGCCGTGTGCTCTAATAGAAAAATAAAAGGTGAAAGAAAAGAAACATGTTATTATTGCAAAACATGCGAGGCAAAACCATCGCTCCATCCTGGACTGTGTTTTGAAAAATACCAGACTGAAATAAATTTTAAAAATTGATATCAAGGATTATTATATTGTACACTATATTAGAAACAGAATGAAAAAAATAGTGAAGAAATCGTTTTATTAGTACAAAAAATTAATCACATTTACTTAAAAAATTTCCAATTCGTCGTGGAGCTGGTGGAAACAAACAAAAAAAAGCTTGGAGTGGAAAGGGTTAAGTTATCCAAATAATAACATTAATAAAAAAAGTTACATCACTTTTTTAATAACGATTCTTCCACTAATCAACAAAAGTTTAGACGTATTTTTACTCAAAGGCAAATAATCGAATATAACCATTTTTTCGAAAGTAGAGCATAGAACTCGAAATGCTGCTTATAATATATAGATGTTGGCAGAAAAGAAAACGTCCTCGTTTATTATTGATTGATAGTGATGACGATGAAAACAGTTTGAAATACTTTTTATTAATAATTGTTTTATTAAAAAAAAACACTTAGTCATAAAGTGAAAATAGCATGGTGTAAATAACTTTTAGAACCTAACTATATATGTGGTATAAGTTTTTTGTTTCATATAAAATTAATTCTCATAACATAATTTTAATAAAAAAAAAACGAAACCGGGTTGATGCCTCAGCCTCTGTATTAGCCCAGCATGTCCCCCTGTGATTTCTCCCCATTTCTGAAGTTAAAAATAACACAGAATCGCCGAAGAAGCTAAACGAAATACTGAAAATTGGGTCTCGGAATTGTTTCGAGGATTGGAAAAAGCGCTGGCACAAGTGTATGATGTATCTGATGAGGATACTCTGAAGGAGAAAACTTGGGAAGACGATATTCTGCGTATTTATTTTATTATCAAACCTCGTATATCGCGGATCACATACATATATACATTTATTGAATAAAATCAAATTTGTCGCAGATGAACAATAAGGTTAAGTAATAATATCAATATATGTTTATATATTAATTTTAATCCAAATTTATTTAAAAATAAATAAACTGTAATTGTAATAATATTTGCAGAGTTGATTGAAAAAAAACATATGCAATGTTGGTATAAAGGATTTATCTGGCAGACAAACAAGTCCTCCATTTTGCGCAAAATTTAATTTATTTTTTATTATTATAATTATTATTATAATTAGTGAATTATAAGGAATTCCCGTGATATATGAGATTTTTATCAAGCCGCACTGATAATATAGAGTGATGTAATAATGAGAAAATTTCCATTATATTATGGTAAACATATAGTCCCTTAAAGCCAGCTGACTATACCCGAGCGAGTACTTTTCTTCATTTTCATTCCACAAAACCTTTTTCCGACCTTCGGTAATATATTACGCTTCTCGAGATAAGGAAAATATTACGGAAATCAATACAGGAACAGATTACGCCACAAAATTAAATGCGTTATTCCTATGAATATATCAATTGAAATTTAATAATAAAAAAATATATTTTTAAATCCGACATCAACAATGAGCACGTAGAGTAAATCTGTTGTTTGATATAAACAAAAGGTGTCGGGTCATTTGGTCTTTTATGGTCCGCCACGGCGTTCGGTCCAAATATGACGACCTCAGGTGTTTTGCTAAAAGTTTATTGCCCATATAAAACGGGATAAAATACGTTTTATGAGCGTCACCCGGCAAGAGTGGTCTTTAAAAAAAAATATTAATTAAATATGAATTTTTCGGGGAAAATGATCAAAGATATATTATTGGGTATATATGTATTTGAGCACGTATATGTGTATGGGGAAGCACCCATCGATGACAACGAGGGTGGAAGGTGTATTGAAGAGCCCAGGAGTGCGCTCGCTATCTTAGAGCGATGAAAAATGGAAGGAGGAAGCGGATGCCACTCGGAAATTTGAATTCAATAGACGAAAGCGCCGCCATCTTTGTTCTGCCAAGTTTTATTAGAATATTTTTCCTTATGGAAATCCGACCGAAGGATCCTATCGTATTCATATCATATGTTACATTAAAAATTGAATCTTTAATATCTGTAGTCGTACGATCGGATATCGCATTCTTAGATTTTTTATTGAAATTAAAAACATTCCGACAATAATGATACAGTCGCAACTATGGCATCGCGTCTTTGAACATCCGACAATATCGAAATTGCCAATTATGATCGATGCGTTAGAGATTTAGTTTAATATTTATTACACACGATTAATTTGATAAAAACATTCCAGCCAATTTAATTAATATTTTTAATCATCAATCACATCCGAATGTGTAACAATGACGATCCATCACCGAGATTTGTATCGAAAAAATCATAAATAATGATCAATAATAGAAAAAAAATATGGACGTCACTCTATTATTGGTTTTGAATGCAAAAATAATGAGAGTAGCTATTTTCCGATCCGAAAATAAAGTAAGATTACCGCACAAACTTTGTTACAATTCAATGGAAACTTTGCTCCAGTGGGTGTGCGACACAGTTCCAGACGCTAATTATAATGTTTGGGTCAATGCTAAATCATTTATGGAGACGTTAATAATAGCGACAATCGGATTCTGTAAATAAAAAAAAATCAGGTTGAAAAGAGTGGTTGGAAATGATTTGCGAGAGAGATAATTGCGATTTTTTTCGCCATCCACAATTTCGCAAATCGATCAAAATGGCATATGAGATATTCGGTTTCGCAAACATGACTGAAATCCTTCGAGCCTACATAACCGCGGCATGTGAAACGAGCCGTTCGCTCTCCTACGATCCTACCCCCATCTGAGATTTCATTAAACAAGCGAGCCATAAATGGAATCGACTATCGCGTGCTGTGTCGATTTTTTTTTTATTTTACACACACACAGCCACGAGCGCTTACTCAAGATGATTAAAAAAGTACTACGCATAAAATAGTTAACGCAAAACTAACTGCATTAGTCAATTTTCTATAATCCAATATGAACAATTGACCTTTGGCAATTATTCATTTCAATATAGATAAATCAATAAAAACTATGACACATTTTTATAATAATCAATTTATAAAGTAATGTATGATGTATCGATCGTAAATACTCACGCCATCGATTATCTCAAGTCGACGCTTTCTTATGAGGTTTGATAAAGAAAAAAACAATGCACTATTATTTACTCATACATATTAATTTTGTTTCGTTCAAAACAAATACAATAGAATCTTGCATAACGCTTACGAACAAACTGTGAACAAATGACTCGCTTAACGGGTGACGTTTCGTATAACGAGCGACGAAGAGAAGTATAAAAAGGATCATACATTTTTCTAACTTTAAATTAAAATTAAAATTTTTGTTGGGCATAGTTTAACAACCCTTGCAAAAATGTCCTAGAAAGAATAGCTGCAAGAAAACAGTCATAAGAAAATACAAAAAGCTAGAAAATTAAATTGAAATAAAACGTAAAAAAAGGGTTATCAACAGAACTCTCATTTGGCCGTAAAGCGTTGTCGAATGTGACTTTGAGGAGTTTTAGTAAAGACCCATGAACCTGCAGTCAACGTGATTGTGTCTGCGGCCAAGATCATGTGACTGAAGGTAGATAACAATGATATCGATGAGCTTATTTAAACACACCCATGAGCTCACCACCGAATAGCTTATGAAGCTGCATTGTGTTTCATAGCAAGAAGTTGTGAAGGAGAGTTTGTCAGAATAGTAGAAAGTAACAGTCAAACAACAATCTTTTGGGCAACATTTTTAACAAATTTTAAAACGTTGCCAAAGACTTTAGACAGCTTTCTAATCTAATTCGCATTCCAGATATATTCATTCTGCAATATAAGAGAAGATGAAGATGGTTCACGCTCCATAACAATGTATATATAATTTTCTTTCAATAAACGTTATTCATGCAATTTTTTAGTATGTTTTCGGGGTGGAAAGCGTTATTGTATTCTACATTAATGTATATGGGAAAATTTGTTTCCCATTACGAGGAAAACTCTGCTCATTAAGCGAGTTTCCACTGTATAATATATTTTATAACAGGGGGGCCAGAAAGAAATTGCGTATTTTATGAATCGATGTTCAGTTTGTGTCCAGACGTGGCGAGGCAAGCATCTTTGCAAATTGTTTTTATTATTTTTTACATTTACATACATTTATTTCATTATTAACTTAACCGTCACGACGGCTCGAAAAAAACGGCGTCGCCCGATGGGGTCTACTTTCTATGGAAAATAGACCCCAAACATTTCAAGTCAAGATATTAATGAATTCTTTATCAATATGATATCATCATTAACTTAAAATTCTAAAAATAGATTATTCTAAGAATATAAATAGATATTCATGATATGCTTCATAATTTGGTCAATAATTTTGATTTTTTTTACTAATAAATATTAACTTGGAGATGTCCCGCCTCAGACTGAGGCACGCCGCCGGCTCAGAGTTCTCGACGCACATGTCACTAGTACGGTTTCACTCGACTTGCAGATCATACCGGTTGTGAGCGAGAAAAAACATCGCGCTTGTGCCAATGCAAATAAACAGATACGAATATTGTTGCTTTATTTTTTTTCATTTATATTAAAAGAGTTATTCGAGAGCAACCAAAAAGTTGGAATCCCAAATAGACCCCACCGGCTCGGCTAGGTTAAGGGTAAAATGTCCATACCCAAAACTACCAAGTGACACATCGGACATTATAACCTGATATATTATGACTAGAACGCCCGCGAGGCCACTCAATCTATTAACGAAGTTTGTCGTCGAGTGTCAACGGTAGTAGATGCCAATATTAGTTTCAAAGTATAAATCAGGCAATAAAAAATTAACGGATGCGCCTAAATTAGGACCATCATTTAATTACAACCTTAAAATATCTGGCTGAATCAGATTTTTATTTAACTCGCATCTCCATAGTCTGAGATAAAAATGCTTTTGAAATGCGAGTGGTCTCTAATCCGACTTCCCATATATTATAATATGACATATCAATAATTAAGACGGTATTATTCATACCTAAGAAATCTTTTAATTATTATTAAAATAATGTTTGGATTGCAAAGATTTAACTTTATAATCCAAACTATTTTCTATAAAATAATAGTACATAAGCATGTTTTAAGTCTAATGCTTATAGCTAGGCCGGTTAAAATATGCAATAACGAACTGCTATATTATTTTTATGACTCCTGCATGGGGAAAACTATGGTTTTCCCTAAGCAGGATTGCATCGATTATCTGATAAGATGATTTTTCTCTAATTAGCGAATAAATCGTAAATAATTATTGTTACTATTTTCCGCATAAGCAATGCTTTTCCGGTTTGATTAAATTTGGAACTATTGCCGGCAAACATATTTAAAATATAAACGGCGTAATGATTAAAATATTATTGTTTAGATTCTTTACTACGATCTATAGTATAAATATGGCGAAAGCTTTTTAAAAGCAACTGTTTGAAAAGAAACTTTTCTCCGCAACAAAACCTGATGGATGACTTAGACTTTAGGTTTCGCCACCTTTTATATTGACGTTATTAAACATGGACTCCATCGCCATGAATATTAAAAAACTGTACCTTTTTTTAAAGAAAACATCCTGCAAAGTGAGTATAAAGCGGCACGTGCCACTCGAATAAATCAAATAAGACGAAGGAGACCTTCGGCGAAGTTCATAAGTCAGCCACGACATTTTGATTAGGTTATAATAATGCTTTATTGCCTTTTTCCATTTGTCGCCAGTGGTTCATGTGAAAAGATGGATAATATCCTTAAGCCAATTTTCCTCAGAGGAAAAGAAATTTCCTCTTCCTTGATCGTTCGGCAATAATCAAATCCAATTTTACGATTCAGTGACGTGTTGATGTGTGTATATGAAAATGTTTGCACGTTGTATGTGTGAATAAAAGTTTGCCATATCTTCGATAAATAAATACGGATAAAGCTGTAAAATCCTACCTTCAGCGAAGCCATGTCTGAGACCGATCTATGCGTTTGTATGGTCTCCAGCTGATCCAGACACCAATCGAGTTCTTCCATGGTTTCCAACGCCAGTTTCATATAGGCATCATCTGGAAAAAGTGAATAACAATAAATCGGAATTCATGACGCACGTTGTTTGTCACGTATATTTATTTATTGCGAACGTAACTGCATTTCGCAATTGTATTTACACTCGGGAGAAATGCAAAATATCGATAGTCGGCGTTTGTGATATTCGATCCGGATGTCAATCAGTTGATAAGTTCGTTAACCTCAGCAAAATAAATTCTAATATAGGTCAATAAAATTTATAGCGATTGCAGTTTCCAGTTTGAGTAATCAATAATTTATTGAAACGATTAGATATATGACATCTATCGTAGAAATACACAGTCAATCTATGCCATTCTTAGTAATTCAACATTTATTTTTTAAGATTCAGTCTAAAATATGATTAAAATATCGTTAAAAAAGAATATAATGTGGAATTATCGTTGAAATTTGCTCAACCAGTGGGTATTTTGAATCAAATTTTAATTCAAAGCATAAAATATTTGTAACGATATTCAAAATGGCTGAATGAATTATTCAAACGTGCCAAGATGGAATTATCTCTTTATGTCGGGAGCACAAGTTTACACTCTGCGAGATTTGAATGCGGGATAAATGAAAACCATTTTTGAATGTCACGAATACACATTCACAATGCAAATGACAGAAATAAAAATAATATTTTCAAACACTTATCGCAACCATGCACAGATGTCGGTACATTTTATTTGCAATTTCATAACGATATTTTTACAACGCGTATTTTTTTTTTATAAAATACCATAAAAATATTTTTACCTCCGGGCGCCAAATTCTTCGGCTGCGGTATGGCAGCGACTGCTGCGCCTGATGATCGACGCGACCTGCAAACCGTATTACATTTGTGTAGAGTAAATTGCATGAATATATTTTTACTAGGCGCAAAAAATATTTTGTTCAAAATCAAATATCTATTTACGCACACAGATACAATTGATAAGGTATGAAAAGCAAACATTTTAGGTATTTATATAACGGACCATGTATGTTAAAATTTAACTGAAATGCGTAGGGAGTTTATATTTATTTAGGACACAATATCAACGTGTACGGATCTTGTGTTGGCAGGATCTGGGGAGAAAATTTATCTAAAATATATTATTCTGTTGCACGAATCAGTTTGCTAACATTTGTTTATTTATACATATAATACACTCGATATGCGAATGTGTATCTAATAAGTTTGATGGTTGTGTATTTTTGTATTTCGCTATACTCACTTGCCGAGGGGTACATTGGTGAGATTGAGGAAATTGTTTCTGACGCTCCGCAAGCTGGCCAGGATCTGTGCGAACGGTGTGACGATGAGATCTTCCCCATGGCTGAAAAATAAAATAATAAAAATATAAATTAACATACAAATTGCGAATGTTCAAAAAATAAATATACGCAATAGGCGAAACATCGCAATTGTTCCAAGGCCGACGTTTTGCATGCGATCGTAACATAATAATTGATTTACTACTTTGTTATTCTTGGAGTACGAAATAATTCAGTGCTAAGAATGCAAACTCGAAAAACAGAGCATTTAAACGGTTGAATTATTTTTCCAGGACGTACATTATGACAATCGATTAAATTTTAATTAAATACGCTGAATAATTGCAACGATTATACTGATGCCACGATAATGAGTGCATATTACGTTTTAAATAATTTAAATTGTACAGTATCGAACAGCAATTGAATGGTGTAAATATGTGCTCTGAAATGACGGAGGAAACTTCACCAGCGACGAGCACGCGAAGAATAGCAAAGTAAAAGCCATACGAAATCATCATCAGGATGTTTTAAAACAATCAAATTAAGTGTTGATTTAATTTTAACTCTGTCATCTTTGCAAAATGAGATTGTTTATTAACGTGGTGAGAAACCACATCCGTTCGTTTTGTTTTCAGTGCCGAGTTCAATTAATCCAACCGGTCAAAATATAGCTCAGCATTTATTATTTAAGGTGACAACAACTTATTTTCTATCAAATATTAGGTATTATCGTGCTTTTGCCTCGAATAAAAACAGATTTAAATAATCCAGGAATTAAATAATACCGTTTCCTTGTAAAATTATTGCAGATAAATCATTTTTTTATATTCAATCGTTGCAAACAATATTCTCAATATCTCAATGTCTCAAGACACCCAAAGTATTGGGTAAAGATTATTGTTTGTAGGGGTATTTGGAAATAAAGTTGCAATTAAAAATAACGATATCAATAACAGTCATCTTCCGTTCGTCAACCTAGAAAGGGTATGTTAAGATTTTTTTATAATAGTCTACTATTTGAATATTGTGTTAAGATACAAAAGTAACCCTTTTCCCAAGTGTAGCGATAATGGGAGAAGTGTGTACGTCAAACAACATTTGCAAAGCTGCATGCTGATGCAGTTTCTCATTAAAAAAAATCCAGTAAAGCCATGTGATGTTTATGGTGAAATATTGTATGCCAGAAAATCTCACGTTAGTTTAAAAAAAATCTGAACACTTTTATTTGGAAAATTAGCCTGGAAGAGACGGCGTAGTCAAAGCGTAAATAAAGTAGCTTTAACAATTTAAATCGAAGCACACCAACTCGGAAAGCCAGACTGCACCAAAAACAAAATAGTTATCTTTGTGGTGAGATGCAAACGGAATAATTAATTTTGAAATATGGCTAAACAGTCACAGCAAAGAGTTGTATTGTAATCAACTAAATCGATTGAGTGCGATATTGTGACAAAAGAGGCCAAATCTAGTGAACCCCGTAAAATAATTCTGCCAAGCTAAAAGTGGACCAGGCATTACAAATTTGGCACACATATATTATACTTCTATAATTGAATTTTGAAAAGTCGTGCCGGAATTAAAACATGCACACTTAAAAAAGCTGCTAGCTGACTCAATTTTTGTAAGAACATATCAGTCTGACTCTTTGTACTCCACAATAAAGTTCGTTTAATCGTAATAACGAAATATCACTTAAGATTTATAACGTGTGACCGTTGTTATTATATTAGAGAGACCCAAATGTAATGTCGCATTTTCGGAAAGCATAGTTTCAGATTAGTTTTCTTCAGTCATTTAAATGAATAAGACGTGTTTGAATATTTTGTCTGTCGTGAGAAGTCTCCAATCTTCGTTTTGCGTAGATTTTTTTTTACGTATTCCTTTAATATTGACCGAGACATGTCGTTCGGAAAAACATCTGCGTAGCTGTATGCTGTTTCACGAAAAAAAAAACCTAACGGAGGCAACAGAAAATATTTGCGATGTTTATGGAGACGCATTAAACATCAGGAAAAGCTTAAAGTGGACGTTTCCGTGAAGTGGACGAAGCAGCCCTGAACGAAGAGGTTGAAAAAAATCTGACTCTTAAATATCGAAGAATTATCGAGCCAAGCCGGTACTTCATGGCCGTCAACTCAAAGATACCTGAGAAAAATGGGAAAGATTTAAAAAGGAGGCATTTGGGTCCCCCATGCGTTGACTGAGAGAAACAAACACATAAGGCGTGGCATTTGTGAGTTACTGGAGAAGAAAAAAGAGTCGCAACATCAGGTTTGACAGATTTATTGCATCCAGATTATTCTCCGGACCTGGCTCCATCCAATTATCATCTTTTTCGCTCATTGGAGCATTATATACGAGATTTTTTTAAATCAAAATTTGAAATAAAATCGACCTTTTCAGACTATTTTGATTCTAAACCTGCAGAGTTTTATAAGAAAGGCATTTTAAATTTACCTAATAGATGGTAAAAGGTCATAGAAAATATTTTTTATATTTAAGTTTAATAAATGATTAAAAATACGAGTTTTAGTTTCATTAAAAAAATACGACATTACATTTGGGTCCTTCTAATATTATATTGAATTTGTATATTTAATACTCTAATGATGTAATGTGGCTCTTTTTATTAATAATAAATAGAAAACTGAAAAGAGGCTCTAATTGACCACATGCGTGTGCACTCCTGAATTATTTATAGAATTAAAAAAATATATGTATCTATTAGTGTATGTAAAATTGGTGGTGTAAAATTAACCCTTAATCAAAAACAAGCGGAAATATGCACTTGGTCAAAAATAAAAACAGTTAATTGAAAAATCTAATTCTAAGAATAGTTCTAATTCTAATCTAATCCAAAAAATAATTATTTTCTTGCATAAAAAAAAGTAAATGGTCATTAACTGTTTTATTTTCTACTAATCTAGTATATCAGGGATGGCAAACGAGTAACCCGCGGGTCAAGCAGTGACCCGCGTGTGAAATTATGAAACCCGCTTGAATTTTTAGAAATTCAAGCGGGAAATAAAAAAAAAACATACGTTTTAAATTACATTATTTTTTTCCACATACAGCACACACAACATCAGCACCCACCGTACGCCACTGGTCGCCACATCTTTAAAGAGCTAGAGTGTGATTAAGGTTA
>JAGXCT010037092.1:306729-330148 GCA_022495035.1 Philopotamus ludificatus | reverse complement strand
AATAGGAGATACATATGTTTTTATCGCAGCGGATGATAACAGTAATTTATTAGTGGGCCCTTTTTTCGTCGGCGGCGGTACCTACTGTTCCAATGCCCTGTTTCCGTAAAGGCGCCGCGACGTCTAGTGACGTCTTCAAAAATAAAGCGTGATGTGAGTCACGTAATCCGGCGCGTTTGCAATTTTGCACCGAATGCAATAAACGATACATTAGCAATTAGTTCGATCTACAGGACGCACATTGAAACTTAATAAAGACCTGATGAATAATATTATCAAAATGTTTTTGTTAAATAAATAACGCCGCAATCTCGGTTTATACGCGATTACTTAATTGACCGATAATTAATTTGAATAATTAAGCTGATTAAAATCCCACATTTACCAGCACGGACAGAATTTCGTATATTCATAGCGGGTCGTTTATCCAAACGATAATTAATTTGATTAATATTAAGTATTCATAAATAAATATTATATTTAAATTGAGTTTCCAGTGATCGAGTAGTGTAGGTTGTTGATCTCCGTGTGAGATCATTGCGTGCAATAACGTAACACTAATGCGATTGACCGCCCCTGACACACATTACCTAGCAGTGACTTCTAATTAATGGTACATAGCCATTGTGCAAGTTATATAAGCGTGTTTTGAAAATATTAAGCTGCGAATTGTGAACAAAATTTCAGAATTAATTAAATGGTTAGCATTTAATATTGTATTTTATATAAAGTTTTCGAAATTAATGTCAAACTTTTTGTTTGATAATATCAAATGATGATAACGCAAACATGTTTTTGACATTAATTCCGGAGCGAAACTAGGGCAGTAGTAAAATGTGAATGATTGGAGATCCAATATACATCCCCACGCCCCAATCCATCTACATAATAATGCGTTCAGGACTAGATGTTGAGACAGAATAAAGCGAAACATAAAAAAATATTACAAAATAATATAACGTGGGTTAAATCGATAGATTGAGATCAAAGGGCTTTTGAAAATCGATAGCCAATTTAATCCGTGAGATGAAGAGTAGCAGCATTACCGTGTGCGTCGATATCCTATGTTTGTCACCGACAACGAATGTGTGTGTTGAAGTGAGGGATTTTGCATGGGGTAAGCATTATGGAGAATTAATATATTTATTACTTCGGTGGCAAATTCCAAACATCAAAGTGGGTGATGAAGATAAGCTCCCGTTGGCACTCAGAATTATTGAGTTCGGCCACCCACACACCGAAGAGACAATAATTACTAGACAATGTAAATTATTGAAATCCCCGCCGAGAAAGGCCCAAAATTCTAAAACGCCTTAATCCGTGTACTTTGTCACGAAGGTCGACATTAATATTTATATCATTAATTTAAGCATAATAAGAGGCGCTGGTGCTGAATTCATGGTACGTTAAGTTATATATATATATATATACGAAAAAAGTTTGCTCACTTACTTCGTTTGATAAAGCCAAGCTGATAAAGAAAATTTACGGATTTAAGTTTTATATATATTTTTTTTTTTCAATAAATTAATATACTTGTATTCAGTGAAATAAAATCAATATTTGGTGCCTTTTATATACGAGGTTTGTTCAAAATTATGTGGAATGTTTGACATTTGCGAGCTGTATAAGTTCAATTGTCACAATCTTTGGTTGTTATATTAGTACAGCTGTCCCTGATGTATCTTGGATTTATATATTATTGTTGGTTGTCGAAAAGGTTTTTATATTTTTTTTGGTGTGGTCATAAAAAAATCATCGAGTCGAAATAACTGCCATGGATGTCAATCAAAAAAATGGAAATTCAAGGAATTGGGGAATTCATTAGAATTGTAATATTAATCGTTTGAGTACCACGAGAACATATGTGTCCTCCGTGCGAGGACGACGCAAATACCATAAAATACGTATAAAAACGTTGAAATTTTGACTCTTTGATATTAAAAATTAAAAACAAATATATATCTATTTATATAAATAAAGTATTCAAAAATTCATATATTCGATAAGTTCTATTTTTTTAAAAATATAAAAATTACGGTATATGAATGTCGCGGTATGCTTACGCTAGCTTAATATTTCGCGGTACTCAAACGGTTAAGTAACCTTTTAAATAATAACTTTATTTAAATGAAAATACCACATTTAGTAATTAAGATTCGATAATAATAATAGTGTACGTTCGAAAATATTGTTTATTAAATGTCTTCGTACGTTGACGATAAATGGTAATATATTTGCATATATGGAATAATAAAACACTATGATCATGCAATTCCAATGGCTACCTCTCGTATTTCACCAATTTTACGACACCGAGGGTTAGATCCACGTCGTAAAAAGTTCAGGGGAGCTTTAGATCGCGTTCGCAAACGTAACATTGTACGTATAACCCTTCGTTCTATATCACAACGTACAATGTCAACAAATTTCGTCACATCCTAGATCGCAAAATACAATTTGAATTTTTTACGTCCGCGAGCTTGGATTTTGTATGTCATGAATATTTAATAACTGGGGTAGTCGTATTTTCGTTTCTTTGTAATGAATGGTTTGTTTACAGGCGGCTCCCGATTGACCTATATAGCATCTGGGAAGACGTGAGATAACGGCAGCGGCGGCGGCGCCACTCAGTCTGCGATTGTTGATTTATGATTGTTGACGAAGAAAAGGGGTGGTCGGCTCGCTGTGCACTATTGTATTTTTGCTCCCGCTTGGAAGTGGATGCAGGCACCCGATGAAATAAATGAAACGGAAACGTTTCCAATAATGTTATTCGACCGAGTCATCATCGCCGCTAATAACGCCGGCCTGCTTTCGATAAATTTTCCGCGGAAAATTGATATCAAAATTTCATTACGCCATGAATTTGTAATAACGTAATAATACTTTATGATTTTGGCATGGATTAAAACCGTGTAAACGTCTAAATACAACTAAATCGAAGTGACATTACATTCAGCATTTAATAATGTTTGTATTTAAAAAAAACTTCATCATGTTTTCTATATGCTTTCCAGGGAGCTTAGAATTTTTTTTATTTCATTATGTGTAGAAAAGTGCAAAGTCTGAAGCACCAAATATCGCAAACGATGGTTTGTAAGTCATTATAATAAATATTTGTTTAGCTCCGCTGACTTAACAAGGGTAATGCGAAAACATAACTTTCAATTGCAAACATTAAAACGGTAGAATATATTCATTTATGTTTAGGTTTATAACGTGATTAAGTTATATAACTAGGTGAATATTTTTAAATTAGGTAAAAAAAATAGTTGAAATTTGCTTCATTTGAAACTCAATATAATTTTCATTAGGTTAAATATTAATATCATTTTTAATTGTGTAAAATTAAGAAAGACCAAGGATGTCCTGTCTGAAAAAAATACAACAGTGGTTTGGGAGAGATGTCACCTTCTTGTTCAGGACAGCAATGGAGAGGATTAAGGTGACATTCAAGAACTCCAAAGTCCATTAGCAGACACGGCACGAAAGAATAAGAGAAATTGTGCATATATTGTCGTTTATATTCTTATCGTAGATTATATTTCAATATTTTAAAATTAAAATTAAACACGGAGAAACTTTCAGGAACTAAGTATGTTTTTGGTATATGAATGCACTATCGCGGTATTTGATAATATCAAACTGATTTGTTGAATAAGTACACAATGATTCTAGCTTGCACAAAACCTATCTATATCTATGTATATTCAACAGTTACTGATCAATTAAAACATAATACATATTTAAAAAATCACCATAGTAAATGCTGCTGTAAAGTCATGACTATGCTGCTTTTGTGCAACAAAAACGATCCATTTCTCAATCGTATTGTCATGTATAATGAAAAATGACCACTTACAATAGAAAACGGTCTCCACAATGATTGCATAAAAATAAAGCGTCGAAGCAATTTATGAAACAAAATTTAGGAGATTAATATTTATTTAAGTATTTTATGATAAAAAAAACATTTAATGGGAAAAACTATTTAATTTATATATAATTTCGTATATTCTTTTATTTTGTTGGTACAAAACTGACGTACACTGACGTATCTTGCCATTGGTTTTTTGTCCAAAAATACCATTGTTATGAGGGTCCAGTCTCCGTATTCCTCGGACATGACTTTATGTGACACTTTCATAATATTGAGAAGACAACGACCGAATCGCTGTAGCCGATCGCGGAAAATTGCATTGAATATTGAAAAATGGGCTGGCATAAGTATTATATATGCCGTATCTCATGAGGATTTTAATAATAAATATTTATAAATAATAAAGTTTTATTTAGAAAAAATAAAAATTCCTAGCATTTTTATTATTTTATAGATAGTCAGTTTTGACACAATCCCAATTTCATCTTATGTAAAGAACAATTGAGATGAAAATCCTAAAAAAATATAACTCGTTTTTGCCTCGGTCAGTTAATCTTACATTTTATATTTTATATAATAATTGTCTTCCAAAATTATGACTTGTGTCGCGAAAATATTGATCAAATGTTAGTTAAAATACATAATATTGATAGTTTGGAAATATCTAGGTTACAATAGTATATTTAAAGATTCGAAATATAATTTAGATTTTTTTTCCAACATCTGCGTTGTTCTGTTACCCCGATTTCAAACATGTAACAAATTCAAATCGAATATTAATTTATTAAACAAACATACAAAGTTCATACATATAAACAACGCAAGTGGGAGCGCGGACAAAGACAACAGATCGCAAGTGACTTGACGTAAACACGACGATCCCCGAAACGTATAGGGGACCCCATCCAGTTTACATAATGCGAAAATGTAATGTTGACATTTCGCTTTGTATGGCGTGCCAAATTGAATAAAGGGATACGATGTTTGGTTTACATAAATTTCGAGTATTATACGTTTGAGTTATCGAAGTTTACGTCGAAATGTGCGAGGTGTCGAACGACACGTCGGATACTGCGAGGAAACATTGTCCGGATTAAATATAAGAAAGTGGGACTGGTAATCTGGCACATTTTTCGTGTCGAGAACGTCATGTAAGGGCCCGAAGAGAGTTCTACACAATTCTGGGGAACAAACGAGACGAGTCTACGCTGCAGAAGAGATTTGAGCGGCGGTAAGAAGAGAGCGAAAAAGAGAAAGAGGAGTCGGAAACAAAAAACAATATGAAAACTGAAACAGAGCGAGGGCGCTCGATCCTTTCGAGCCCGAAAATTTGTTATTTCGATGACTGAAAAGAATTCGCCAACCTATCGTATAATTTTGCACTCTTCGATAAAATACGCGCGCTGTTTAAAAAAATTCACTCCGTTTGCTAAGAATCCCTTTGTAATAAATTGCAGAGGATTAATAGGGATAGGTTCGGAGTCGATTTCCCAGAGGCACAATACCATTAATGGAAAATAGATTTTCAAACAGAAATGATATTTTATCGAAGCCGGACGGTTTAAGAGAATTTGCTAATGAAAACTATTAGTATTACACGAGCAAAGGCATCACATAAACCACGATACCTACGCGATACCTACATACATATTTTAGGATTTTATTATAATCACAATTTTTTTTATCATTATTTAAATAATCAATTTAATAAGCGAAAGGTTGGCATAACCCTCGTTTTAATTAAAAATTTGAATAAACGCGGATGTAGCGGTTACATTTCATTAATACGGAGCGTGTCCGCCGAACTATTGCGTGCTATTATGCAACACGCACATATTTTGGCATCACTGCTTTACACTTTCACATTAGCTTTATTATTAACCTTGATTTTTTCGAGTAAATAACCGCTAGATTAGAACGTTAATAAAAAAATAGCCCTGCGGCAACGCGTCGTTTGCCGCGAATGTTTTACAAATTTGCGACACATGGAAAATACACGCGGTTGCATCTGCTTTTGATATATCAAAAACGTACAAGTTTCGCGAAAAATGAGTTCTCCTTCCGAAAAATATTTCTTTATCAAACAAATTAAACAAAGGAATTTTTCGGCAAAATTTTGACGAGTCGGAGCAGAAAAAATCGCAAGGCAAGGATCGAAGCTAACGTTAAATATTTCATTTCGCTTTAAAATACGCACACCGAAGGTTTAAAGCTAAACAGAGTCGTTTTTCTTCGTATCGATGGCCGCGCGAAAATCGTTTTTGGGACGAAAATTAAATAGGGGGCGAAAACCCGAGCGGCTACATCGTCGGCGTTAATCTCTTAACGACGGAATAATTTTGAGCGCAACCCGATCGGAATTTCGGCCCCATGTTGGTCTATAGACGACCGATCCGCGGGTGATCGAATTCTATGCGTCGAACGCGGAATCTAGGCTCGAAATATTACGAAATGCAAGCGAACGAATAGGATCGGGCGCGGAGCCGAAACAAGATTAACCGGACTCGAAACCCTCGGATCGAACGAGGACGATACGCAACGAACGGCAATCTTCCGAAATTATTCAATTAATCTCGACGACAAAAGCGACGGTAATTACGAGCCGCCCGCGAACGAGACGCCAATGGAAACACACGATCGGCCGGCGCACAGAATATTTAGAATAAACGTTTAATTGCGATTTAGATCGATTCGCCCGGCTATCAATTTGCGAACACGAAATTTATATCAAACTTTTCGATCGCGTCGAGGACCGCACAAAACTTATAACGAGGCATATTATTATCGAGCCGGGTCGAGGGGGCGGCGAAGAAATATTATTCGTCGAAGAAAAAACGTCCGTCGACGCTCTCGACGTTTAGTCCCGATCGACGTGGACGCCGAGGCGGTTAATCGAGATTTAGTCGACTACGAACGCGCCGGACGGGGAAGACGCGGCTAAAAATGTATTTGGAAGCGGTTCAATCGCGACGAGAAAGGGCGCGCAAGATTTATGAGCGCGGGACACTTTCGTCGCGACATATCTCGTCGGCCGTCGAGAGTCGCGACGGAGCCGTCGGAGCGGCTCCGTCGAAAGAGCGCGAAGAGGAGGCGTCGCGACGAGAGAATCGCAGATCGGGGGCTTTCCGTCGACGCGGAATTCAAAGCGGAACCCGGCTCCGGTCGCAGCGCAAGGAACGCTCCGAGAGATCGTCGAATCGCTTCGGGGAGAACGAATCGCCCGTTTCGAAGCGGAAGGAAATTTTGCGATCGACGTCGAAAGCGCGTCAAAAACTACAATTTAGAACGCGATCGCGCCAAAATTAAAGCGGCAGATTCCGCCGCGACGGAACGTCGGCTTCGCAGAACGAGGCGATATATTTTAATTATTAAAAGAGCGGAGGGCAGCGCTCGCGTTCTTCTCGCGGGGAGATTTCGGTCGCAAACGGGCCGGATTTGAAAAAAAATGAACAAAAATATATTTCGTCGGGGCGGCTTCGGGCTTTCGTCGCGTTTTTTCGTCCGCGAAAAGAGTTCGCCGCGGGAGCTCGGGTCGGGCCGGCGACGGCTCTCGAACCGAAAGCTCCGAGGGGTCCTCCGGCGCGCGATTTGACGCTCTCCGCGGCAGATAAACGGATTTCGCGATCTAATTTTTCGGCGTTTTTTTGCCGTTAAAAATTTTGCGGCCGTCGACGTCAATTTCGATCCGTCGAAGGGGAGAGGGCTTCGGCGCGGCAAGCTTTTAGCGGGGCGAGTTCGCGGGCTAAACGAATTTCGGAGATCGAACTTCGACGGGTTTCGTCTTCGGCGAGCTCGATCGACGATCGCGGCCGTCAGAGCGCTCCCGTCGAGCGAGACGGGGCGCGCGGCGAGGAATTTTTAGACTCACAAGTCCCTCTTCGCGGCGCCGTCGTCGTAGAACTTGTCCCAGAAGCTGGACCTGTTCTTGATGCGGAGGACGCTGGTGCTGAGGGTGCGCGGCAGCTTGGCGGAGGAGGCGGCGGGCGGCGCCGCCCCCCGCCAGCGCCGACAGCAGCGAGGGCGAGGAGCAGTTGCCCAGCGACGTGCGGCTGAGCGCGCCCCGGCATAACCAGCGGGCTCTGCGGCGGGCTGGAAGGCGCCGGGCGACGAGCCCGGGCTGCACGAGCAGCCGGGGCAGCTCGCCTCGCCCCCTGCCTCCACCTCCGCCTCCGCCTCCGCCTCCTCCGTCGTGATGTCGGGGATCGCGTCCGGCTCGCCCTCGAGCCGCGCGTGCTTGGCCCCGACCACGATCGGGCTGCTGACGGACGGGCCGGGCGCCTTCGGCCGCTTGCAGTACTGGAACAGGACGAAGGGGTCGGGGGAGGGCCCGTCGGCGGCGGGATCGGCCAGTTTGCCTCCTTAGTCCTCGCCGGAGAGTCGGCGGAGCCGGGAGAGACGCGAGAGACGCGAGAGGCGCGAGAGGCGGAGCGCGCTCGGCATGGCGCCGCTCGCGGAGGTGCGCGCGGCGCGCTCTCCGGCCCGAGACTGAGGCGGCGGCGGCGGCGGCAGCGGGGCCCCGCCGGCTCCCGCGCGCATCCCGCGCTGCACCCGCTCGGGCGATCGGCGACGTCGCTCCGACGAGGGGCGACCCGAAAATTCGTCGACCCTCTGGGAGGCCGTCGAGACGTTTCTCTTCGACGCGAAGCGTTTTCCCGTCTCGACGGTCGAATAAAAAGAGGGAGCCTAGGAGCGGTCGGGGTTTCTAGGCTAAGCCTCCCTCCCCCTCGATCCGATTTTCCCCAATCTTTTTGCGGGAGAGCCTCTCTTCAGCTTCTCCTCTAGAACCGCGAACCGGATCCGCGTTCCTTCCGCCGATTGCGAGAGGACGCGCGTACCCCGCATTTTGGCGATTCGTCGGTCCGCAAAAAAGTCGCGATAATAGCGGTTTTAAAAAATTGAGTCGATTTAATCCGCCCGCTCTCTCTGCGAAGTCGCCGGCCGAATAGAGAGCTTCTTGGGCAACGAAAGAATCGATCGAACGAAGATTATCGCAGGAACGACCGCCCGGCTCCGACCTCTCGACGTTGCGATTGCCGAGCCGTTCAAAAATGATTTGCAAAAGGAAATCGACGACCGCGTCGAAAATGGAACGACGAAAAATCGCTTCGGATATTTTTTAAATTCGCCGTGAAAGAGGTTGTCGAGCGAAGAATTCGCGGAACAAAATCCCCGACGACCTTGCGACCGACGCCCTCCGAACGGCCCCCTCGGCCGAGAAGGGTCCGGTCGAAGAGAGCTCGATCGGTAGACGCGAGAGATCCGGCCCGACAATTCTATCGGAAGATCGCGAGAAACTCCGCCCAACGCGGAGAATCTGTGACGACGTTTCGGAAGGAGTCGACGCGACTGTTTTTAAATAAACGAAGATTTTTATGCGTCCATATATATAGGTCTATTTATACAAAACATTAGTTTGAACTAATTTCCTATACGTATAGGACGTCCGTATTCATATTTTGGCCCGCGAATGAAAATAAGACGGGGCCTTATTTTAGGGGAACCGCAGGAAGAGACCGAGACGTCGCGACGGCGTCGTATTTTGCCCCCGATTTGTTTTCTATTTTTTTTAGGCCCACCCGAGCGCCCTTAGACCGCGCGAAACTTTTTCGACGGCCGACAATAAAATAACCGTCCGATGCGGCCCCAAATATCGGGATCCGACGGGAACGCGGGTCCCGCCGCGACAAAATAATTGAGACGATCGACCTCGCGGCGAATATGCTTTATATCGAACAAAGTCGAATACGTTTCTATTGCGAGCGCAAAAATGCGACGATCCATATTAATGAAAAGTTTCAAATCGCAATCGGAGGCCGATAATCGCATGCAAAACGTGCACGCGCAGTTTTCCTTCTCGATTCCATCCGTCGTATTCCTTTGTCGTCGAACGAATCGACTTATTGCGTTTCGTATGCATCGTTGCGAGCAAATATTGCGGAAAATATATAGCGACGCCTAGGCGATCTCCGCCGACGGATTAACGTTGGCGCTCCCCGCCGGGAGAGCAAATATTTATCGATTCATTATATGCGCGAATTTTTGGTAGATCGTTGCATAACGCGGCGCGTCTATTATCGACGCCGTCGACGGATCCGCGATCGATTCGAAAATATTTTTGAAAAAATTGCGCGAGGCGCAGTTATCCGTCGTTTTGCGCGAGTTGTTTACGTCGTATGTGCGGCCGTGACTCAGTCAATTATTTGTGACAAAGGATCTATTGTTGCGATAATTCTATTTCGAGCCTCCAACTAATTCTCGTCGATTGTAGTCGCTCTACGAGGAAGAATTCCATGATCGTTTGATCAAATATTGTTATCGCATTAATATACGACCGGCCGCAAACGAAAATGGCGACATAATTGTCGTTAATGCAATTCGACGCTTAACGTATCCCCGCGTCGACTCTTTAATTAAATATTTATCCTCGCATAAAACTCGATACATAAGTATTATTAAATATGAAGAAGATGATACAATACTCTGAGTTCGTCTACGTAGTATTCGTCCATCTCAAATTTATGATTTTCCGTCGGATAACTTTTCCATATCGTTTTAGACAGAATTATATAAAAATAAATTTAATACGAAAAATGTAAATAAAAAAAATATAGATAGCGTCGATGCAACGTATTTATCCTCGGCGAGATACGTATTATAATGAGGATTCTTCAAAGAAGAAATTTTTCCTTTGCATCGCGAACGCTCTAGATTCAAAACGTAAAAAAACTGGCCGTTTGTATGCAACGAATATAAAACTAATTAAAATCAGAGTAAAACCAAATATATTATTTATGTATAAGAGTAGAAGTAAATAATATTATTTTATTACGAATGTCGTTCTCAATGAAAGTATCTTCCGAAATATTTTATCAATAAAATATTAAGACGCCGAATTTATTTGCTGAGAGGATGCTCCTTAGCAAAATTCCGACCCCGAAAATAAATTTTACCCCGCTCCGAGTTATAACTACATATATATTTTTCGTCGTATTTCAAAGTTGCGGCAGAAATGGAAACTTAATATGAATTAATAAAGTAATTTATTGTTTACCTCGAATCTACAGACGCCGACTGCAACTCGACGGCTGGAAGTCGGAACAATGAAAGTTTTCGGATAGAACGAATAATATTATTTAAATTGCAACGGGGGTCGATAGAGACCTTCCGCCGGAGAGGAAGCAGTCGGAATGTTAATTGAAGAGTTTGCTAAATAAGTTTTGTTTGGAAATTAAGGGAGAACAAGTTTATAAAGTCATTAATTTACAGACGTCCTATACGTCGACTAAAAGTTTCAGTAGCCGACGAGGACGTCTTAAACGATCTAATAAAACGGAAAATTCGAGAAAAATTGCCACTGCCAATATCCTTTGTGACGATTTTGATATTTCCGCCATGGAAAATGTAATAAAGTATACGGATTTATTAACATTATCGCGCTGAAAGATCTTGAATTGTCGAAAATAGAGCTCGACCATTGACAATGCGAGGAAAAATTTATGAATGTATGATACAGAAATACAGGGAATTTGCAAAATATTTTGCGATATGTGGAAAAAAAAAATATTCGTAAAATATATAAATGAATAAAAGTTAATAATACCTAAATATAAAATAAAAATATATGTTTTTGGAAATGAGGATATATTTACAAAGTATTTAAGTATCCTTTTCAAAACTATACACTGTTACAAACAAACTATATGGAGATACAAAGTGAAACTTTAGTCGACTTAAAATTATTTCCATTTACATGTTAACTTGCTAGATGAAAATATGTTCTGATATAATATGAAATTTATAGTAAACGTGGGTATACTTTTAAATTCATATCTGTACTAGTGTTAAATTTAATACATTTCAATGATACATACATAGTTGCCAAGGATTAAAAAATAAGTTATGATTATAAACTGCCTTATGTAAAAAATTATATCGAGGAAAAAAGGTTTCATTCATAATCTCCGCTCTCTACATTGTGTGGCTAGAAAACGATAGTCGCTTATTTAATCGCTAATTTACTCAAAGAGTTTCGGCAGTGCAGAGATTTTGTATACAGCAGAATGGTTAATTATAATAATGTATACATATGTGTATTCAGCGAGCGATTCATTGAATCATGTGGAAACGTATTAGTGAACACCCCGTAGGCAGGGGTAATACGCCTCCCCCGAATTTGATTCAAACGAGGGGCTAATGCGCCGGAAATCAACGGACGTAGCCGAACATAACC
This sequence comes from Philopotamus ludificatus, assembly GCA_022495035.1. Classification (NCBI taxonomy): domain Eukaryota; kingdom Metazoa; phylum Arthropoda; class Insecta; order Trichoptera; family Philopotamidae; genus Philopotamus; species Philopotamus ludificatus. The sequence goes on along the minus strand of JAGXCT010037092.1, from coordinate 318,035 downwards.
GAAAAACCGGGCGGAATGGGGGAACGAGATATTTCAGGATAAGCATGGGGGAAAGCTATTGAAAAAATATATAAAACTGGTCCCGTATATACGAAAATAAATTAATATAAAAACAAACAAATCTTTACTCTACCAATTTGTTACGCGCTATTATCATGGAATATTTAACATCTGAAAATAATGTACAACATTCGACGATTTGCCATGGTACATTTTAAAATATTGAAATTCTATGCAAGAATTTGTATTCTATTGAATACGTATTAGTAACATATTAAAGCATAATAATATTTCAAGTAGATATGTGAACGTAAATATACGAGAAGAAACTTATTATAACACGCACAATACGTGACTTTATTAGTAAACATGGTGCATATGATTTTTTAATCATTATTAAGTCGAGGATTAAAGAATTCTAGAAAAATCTAGTTATTAATTTATTAGACTGATAAACATAGATATGCGCATTAGAGGAATATAATCATGTCGTTATATGATAAATATTTGATAACATTATTAAATCTTATTAAGATAAATGACTTGAATACACTGTACTAATATTTTTGTCAATATATTCAAACGTACATTGTTTATAATGATAAAATATGTAATTTATATATATAATATTTTTTTAACAACGCATACATTTAATCAAAGAGTGCAGAGTGGTATAAAGTTACTCGTTGTTTGTTGAACGAATGTTTAATCAACTTCAGTTTGTGATATAAATTCAAAATGCCAAGAGTTCACGTCTCTGAAAATAAACCTTCGTCCGGGGATTCATCAAATATCTGCATTTGCATGCCAATGTAATAACATTTGTTATTTAAATAAATAATATTATTGCAAGTGTGAGCATTCGCACGGTGTTTCGCGCTGATGTTCTATTACGTATACATATGCGCAAGTGTAACGGTCGTTAAAACATTGTTTTATGAACGCATCCTTGGTGGATGTCAGAAGACAAGGAATGAGAAAACACAATATATGGCTGAGCGAATTTTAAAATTGAACGTGAAACTACAGGGAGTAACATCTCGGAAGAACATAAAAGTATTAGTCCAGAGCAACGGTCGCGAGTAATATTCTGCACGAGAAACGTACATGAGGACGTCAAAAAATAATATTATAAGGTCCTTGCGCAATTAAAGTTGTATTTGTATACAATGTGCGTTTTTTTCAGCTTGTTAGAGACCTGGTAAATTATAAGAAAAACGTTTACGATGGTGTAGGAAAAACCGGAACGAAAATTTATCAACGGCCGTTAAAAACTGGTTAAAGTCCGACGACGATCCACTGTACGAATCAGATCTCAAAAAAAAAAAGCATAAACATCAGTAGGAATTGGGAAGAACTTCGACCATCGAATTTCGACGACCAAGCACTTTTGGCAGCCGTGGACGAACACAAAAGCTTGACAACTCGAATACTGGCCGAAGACTGGACACTTCAATTGGACCATTCAACCATCGTTCGTCGTCTTAAGCTCGGAAAGATATGGAAAGTGGCTGGATGGGTCTCTCACGAACTCTCCGATAATAATAAAGCCGAACGTGTCCGATAATTAAGCACCAACCCAATAATATTTTTGTTTTATAACAAATAATATTTGTAAAATAATTTAAATAAAAAAATAATGAAAACGGTATTAAACATGAATACTTTCTAAGCGTTTAAGTTGTTATGTCGATGGTATAAAGCTTAAAAGCTCATAGAAAAATATGAAATAATATTAGGATATATAATTTAATAAATTTGCAACAAATTCTCCTAGTTTGAAAACATATGATTAACGCAAAATATATTTGATAATCATTTTGTTATGAGATAGCATCATGAAAGTATATTTCTAAATCAAAAAATAATAATAAAAGAAATAGTTCGAGAGGACGCCTCTGAGTAGATGGAGTAATTGAAAGGCTTCAAACACGGAAAGTTAAACGTCGTTAAAACTTGTTTCATAATATTTTTAACGTTATTAATTTTCAAAAAGTTTATAATTATATGCACAAGATAAAAATAAAATTATTCAAGTTAAACTCGGTGCAACACGAGTGTAATTATGCAAGAGCGATTAGTAACTCTTCTACAGAATATGTAGTTGTACTGTGTATGTATGTATATACAATATAGCAATTGACTGCTTTGAAATTTATTATGTATGTAGGTAGTTGGATAGGAAACATGTCAAAGTTTCAAAATTGGTTCGGCTTTCCCTCATCAATTCCGTACGTGTGCAGCTGAAAATCCTTCATCTTAGTAATTATATGTCAATACATGTAAATTTAAACGGTATAGAATGTACGAGAAAATTGAAAATTGTTATTTTATATATCTACTCAACTATATTTAATATTATTTATTTTATATAATATTATAAAAAAATGTTGGTAGTTAATTATTATCCAAGTTAAAAATTAAAAATAAAACAACATTCAACATGTTTTGAGTTCTTAATATTCCAACAAGTACTCACTACGGCAATTCATGTTTTCAAGTTTTTTTTCGCGATAAAATTCCTCTAGGGACGATCTAATAAAAACTTTTAAATTACATTTTAATGCGAAAATATACATAAAAAATATTTTGCGAATATATATTTTATTTTTTGCCCCATACGATTAAAATATGTACATAAAAATATCGCATTTTACCATAAAAAATATTTAGGTGTTGTTAAATAATGTCATTATTTATTCGAAAAAGAATATGTTAGATATTCTTATATGTAATGAATATACGACATAAAAAACTATTTCCTATCAGCGATATTAAAAAAAATATATAACATGTTTCAGGAAATTAAACGCCACATACACTCAGCGTTCAAATTTTTCATGCTTTCATAAAAATTCTTCATTGATTATTAAAAGCTGTCAATAAAATGTAATGCAAACATGTCAGTACATTTTAATAACGCCGTCGGATATTTACCAGAATCATATATGTGACGTCAATTATGGAAAAAATTATCTTTTAAAATGTTACATAGCGCGTTTTATAATTATTTTCCACAGATTCAATAATGACGTAGTACCATACGGAGGCTTTGATGCCTGCTAAATTTGTTTAAAATTGTTTGTTAACAGTTTCAGCACAAAGGCAGTACAAGCAAATTTAATTACTCCCCTTTTTAAACATATACATACATTGAAAACTTACATTTTATATTCGCAATTTCATAACTGTTGCATATTTGAGCCACAATTTGGCCACACCTATCGTAAGCTAACAGTATGAAATTTCATACAGATTAACGACAAAGCCGACACGTTACCAAATCCGATTAATCAAATCGGATCTATCATCAGACTAATTGATAGTTATTGATGATTAGCGGTGTATCGCAGTAGGGACATGAAACAAATTGCAATCGGGTCTAATTAATCATTGGTCGAATCTGAGATAAAGCATTTGCATGCGGATGTAACATTTAACCCCTTTCGTTCATTTCAACTTATGACGTCGTACCTGACACCGATGAACATCTCCCAATCGCATGCAATACGGACTTTAATAATCACAAAATATTCTAGAGACAGCGGTAGGGAATATTGTATGCTTTTTATAGCTGGAAATGTGAAGGTTTTCCCTGCATCATTTCATTAGTGTCAAGCTATAATTGATTTTCGATGATAATATTATAATATTATTTAAAGTGGAACTTCACATAAATAATGCGATTATTAATTAATTAATGATATAAACATTTATTTTTTAAATATTGTAATAAGAAAGATTTTTTATCTAATAAAATTGATTATAAATGCGAACATAGAGGTTCTAAAAAAAATTCGTGCATTTGACAGTTCGTATTGTGATGGGTTATTATGTAAAGGAGCCTTTCTGTTCGTTTATCTAAAAATATGTATATGTCAAATACACCTGAAAATATTTTTTGCTGAAGTACATATTAATATTAATAAATATGAAGTCGTAAAATAATCCTGACGATTTGCGTCTTTCGAGAGAATTTCAATGGCGCTTATATATCGGTATCGAAAATCTCCGAACACAATAGAAGGTCACATCGAGGAAAATGTATATTGAATGGAAGATTTGATCTCCTTCGGCACATATGTATATAATATATAATACATGCGAAAATATTATGGATTTCGATTAAAAATATATATATATTGCATTTATTATCAATAAGTTATTAAGAGTAACTGATTGTGGAGGTGATTGATCGAGTGCTCCAAATGAATCAGGATAGATAATATAATACGTGTTTGTTGCGAGTATCATACAATTATACATATATTTAATATAATAATAAGACGATTTTAGCATGAATATATATATTAAAATAGAATATTAATCTGTATTTTAGAGTCTGTCGGGCTTTCTTCAGCTGGTGTAAGTATATATATATATATTACACTAAAGAAAACAAACAAAAATCTATCCTTTCAGAGGACATTTTTTGAAAAGTGCTTGCTACAATGAGAGCCGTATCTCTTTAAAAAAAAGGCAGAGCAACATAATGAAAAGGGAAAAGGAAAAAATATTGAGTGAGGTAAAAATGTTTAGTCTCGCATGAATAATTCAAAAGGAAATAGCGAACATGATATACCCAGTCGATTTACAAAGAAAAATAGTTTTATGATAACATGGACAAAAGGAGAGCTTTATTATAAACGTACTCTTTAAATAATGGAATTATTTTTGAATAAAAATTTATTTCCAGAAAATTATTTATACGATAACAATGTTTGAAATGGATCTCGATCAACATTATTATGTAGCCAATTTCATATTATGTAAGTGCACGTACACTCTTTTTTATGCCATTTATTTATAGCGAAAATATTCAACGACTTGAACAAATAGTATTAGTCAATAGAAGTGGGCAAGATGCCAAATGATGGCGTATAATATAAATGGTGCAATATGCAATTAATTTAATATTTTGCTTATTCAAATTAATTGTTAATAATAAATATAAATGCAAGCGACAATAAAAAATCAGTGAAAATAATTAAAATCTTAAGAGCGACCTTTGCGTAAGTCTTAATAAAAAACAGCGTCGAAGTGATTTAAATGACCGCATCCGGAAAGTTGTCAAAACTTATTTAGTGGGCGCTTAATCGAAAATCGAAAATGTTCGAAAGAATAAGCGCACAAGGTCACCGAAAGAATTTCAAGAATTTAAACTTTTAATTAAGAAATTCATTAACAATTCTATCGTCGTGCAAATTTTCGTTTAATCCGAAAATCGAGAGGAGGCACAGCGAGAGTTTTGCGAAAATTTTCAAAATTTTAAAACGACAAAACCTTTTCGCTAACATGTCATTTGCCATCTGAAAGTTTTCGTATAAAATAAACAAGACGCCATAATCGTGTTGACGTTTATTGTTAGTCTTGTTTTCGGGTGTATGATACCAATACAAATCCGATAAAACTGCGAAAATTCGAGACGAAACTTTTCCGCTACACGAAACTACTTTTATTTCGGATGTGTGTTGATATTAAACATGTGTTTCTACTCCCGGGTACATTTGACAAAAAAAATCAGGAAATATCAATTGGGACAACATATTTATTCAAACCAAACAAATATTGGATAAAAATATCATCTCTCGATAGTATTTATAAACACGAGATTTAGATAAGATAATAAATCATGATATAATCATAAAACGCGTACTGAATATAGTAAATAATTCTTATGAAGGTTACAGAACATATTTTATCACATATAATATTAAAAAAATCTAGAACTAGGTATTAATTTATTTACCATAATATTACTATAAAGCCAAAAAAATATATGAAACTCACACAAACACTTAAAAAAGTCAAACAAAAGCATTCCATTAAAAAAAAAATCAAAATCAATCACATATATAATTAAATATATATTATATGTATGATAGACTGATAAGCAATAAAAATATCAAATATATATATAGTAAAAGCATGCTTGCTAAAAATAATTGGGGTCTGTTGCATATATCGAACGTGTGTGGTATGTATTACGTCATGTATCTGTCAATGGTGAGATGGGCATTGAAATAAAACCACGCTTCAAACTCGATACAAATTATGTGTGCCAGTGTAAATATTGGTATCGCGTAACCGGCTAGCTAGAGCTTCTAGAAAGCAAGGATATTCAAGTAAGGGCAAATTCAAACAGGTTGTACTGCCTACAGGGGGGGTTGCAAAAAAGGTTTTTATTATGGAAAAAAATGCGTTTCCATTTGCATAGTGCGAGTGAGGTAAATATACATACGATCGGTCGACTTGGACAGCCTCTGCCTCTTTGAATCTGTAAGCAAGAAAATAAAAAAGAAGAAGAAGAAGAAGAGAAATTTATTCTAAGCTATGGTCACGTGGCAACACTGAACGCATCGGCGAATTAGTTGAAATAAATCATCGCAACCACAAATAATAAAGCACCTATTGCACATACACAATATATATATTATTCTATAAAAAATATAATAATACATCCATATATGTACATTTTTATTAATTTATAAAGGCTAATATTTGAATAAATTATAAAAATCTATGATGATGAATGGCTTAATAAAATAATATACAAAATCATAATAAAATAATAAATAATCTCATTACACTTCAAACAAACTCGCAAATTGATTTAAAGCAAATATTAACCTATAAAAATATGTCTTTGATAATATTTGTTTAAATTCAAATTATTAATATAGTAGATTGGATGAACTAAGGGCAATGCACCGCGTTCAAACAAATATTAAATTACAATATCTAATATTGAATCGATATTATCAATTTTGTTAGCTTAATTAATTAGTTTTAAAAGATGAAATATGAATATCTAACTCGGGAAACTCTAATAGTAATATAATTAACAGATCGAAATTAATTGTAACATTTTCACGTGGGGAATTTGTGAAGGAAAAACAGATTGAACACGGTCAAATACACACATAGTCAATATATACATATATAACAAAAAAAAAAACGCGTATCATAGGATTTGTAAGGGCCTCCGCGGATGCTGAACGGCATTAATAATTCATATCGTATTTTCTCAAAGAAGAAACACATTATAGTTGCCCATGCGATCGTAGAATACAATTTGCCATACCGAACATGATATGTTTATGAATATTGAGCCAACACGTGTCAATTGCAGGGATGTGTAATTTCGAAAACATAAATAATTCATTGATGCAAAATTTACATGGCGAATCAATCGACGGTGGCGTCAGGGTGGCGTAGTGAGAGCTCTCCTCCACGCCGCCTCACTCCTCAACGTGGAGCTCGTCAAAATCTAAATTTTGCGAATAGGATTATCTGTACTAGCCACATTTGGATGTAATTAAAATTCAAAATGTCAAAAGCACGCGTTCCCCGAGGCCGACCCTTAGGCGCCACCATTAAACTCTCGGTTTGGTAATGAGTTTTGGAAATATTTAATTTTAAACTCTGTCGCCTTTGCCGCGTCAACTATTAATATTAATCAAAGAATATGATCGGAGGTGAATATAATTTTTGTCAATTAATAAAAAAAAATTACGAATATATTATTTTTATTTAATATCAGACAATATTTTTATGGTAACACTACTAATTTAGTTTGAATTGAACGTTGGAAATCATTAGACTGTAAGCAAGCTGTGACAACCCACTAGATATTTGATCCGAGATATTTTCCAGATACATCCCACACTGAATTTAAAAATAAAATTCCAGTTCTTAAGTATATTGTGTCATTTATTGTATTTCTATGCTATAATTATGCCATAATTATATAGCCCACACAAAAAATATGCAGAATATATGTGCATAAAATTATATTACATTGCTGATTTTATTTATTTTATTAAGAAACATACCCGTGAAAATTTGTGCGTGGGCAAAGCGAGATTTAATTTAAAAATAATTGAAATATTGTAAATATACAATGATTATGAAGAATTAATTTATATATAAAGTCATAAAAGTATTTCTTGATTCAATTTACAATCATCGTTATATTATTAAAAAACCAAAATTTTACGACGGTAAAGAGGATAAGAAAACACATTAAAAAATGGCGACTAATTATTCGAATTTCAACAGAATCCAATAAAAGATTTAATGTGATCTTAATTCAGTACGTTGAAGCAATTTATATTTTTAAAATTATTAATAAGCATAATCTAAGAAATAATAATTAAAAATATTCAAAAAACACAAATTTTGCGCATAAAATTCATATGGAAAAATCTCAAGTAGAGTTGGCGACTGAAAATTATAATAATAAGATTTTTTCTCAAATGCTGACGAAATATAAAAAAATATAAAAAGCAAAATTGGCAAAAATCGGATTTTAGGCGTAGGTTTTGTCAATGTCAATAATTTTCTTTGTTCGAATACCACTTAGAGTTAGATTCAAAGAAAAGATATATTATTAAAGACTGACGCGAGTATTCTGTAATGACTCTGAATGAACCATGAATACTTACAATATTCTTTATCGAAAGAGTTTTTTTTTAACTATAGATCCGTGGGCTTCTACATTAATAAATAATAAATTTGAACATCGACTATTCCGATATGTTTTATGAATTTGCATGTTTTTTCACTGGGAAACATTGGAACAATTTCAATATTACACGACAGAGTCGTTTGAAAATCCAAAACCTTTGTTGAAGAAACACACGCGAACATTTTTGGTATCCCCTGTAACATATATGGTGTTGGTTAAATATGAAAAGTTTTTCAAAGAAAAGTTCTTCGCGGTTGGATAATATGGTCATATTAAGCAACTCTTACCATTTTACTCAATTTAGACAGTGCTAGTGCTCTATTGTTAGTCTCTTTGTTCTTACAAAATCTTCCTCGAGAGAACACAAATGATTATACACTCAATGTCAAACAACAGGTGTTTGTGTTTAGCGACAAATATTTCTTACTTTGATATATTCGTCGGAGGAGTGATGGCGAAGTTGAGAGGCCATTTTATAATTAATTTGTTATTTGCGATATACTAAGTTTAGAATCAACAGTGCAATGAAGTAAACAATATCCATCATAGAAACATAATTATTGTACAAACAAGAGTTTTTTGATAGTTTAAAGTAGTATTTTGCTAATAAGGATATTTTATTAAAACAATTTACACTTAGGAGTAGTAAAGCTACTAATATTCTGAACCAATGGTTAATAATAACTATATTTTGAGTAACTGCATCCCATACAAATTATTGCATATTTAAATAGAGACACCTCTTGTTTCTGCACCAAATTTGCGAGTATTTTCATTTTCAGCTCACTCAGCCCAAAATTGAAAGATATATAAATTCTTTGTTAAATTATACCGATTCCATATAACTTGATAATAACAAAGAAAATGTTATTCATAGCGATTAATTTTCGAAATAAAAATGGTGAAACCCCAACTAATTAACATGAGATTATAAATAGTTTAATATAATTAGCTTCACTCAAATACGTGTATTATATTTGCTTTTAATCATATTAATAATATATCTGTTTGTGACTTTCAATACAAATAATTACCGGACTGTTTTAGTTCCCTTTCAGATGTTCCGAAGTTATTTATACATGTGCGTGCCGCGCGACCTGACTACTGATCAGCGCGAAATTTGATATAATAATAAAAAGTGGACATTCTATACTATTTTTAAAAAACAGAGGATTGGATGGGTCCTCAGGGATGCTCTCAAGCTATGCCTTAATTAGTTTTATTAATAAAAAACGTTTTTAGTGGGATTTTTAAGGTGTAATTTACTATAAGCTAATAAAATCTGAGGATATTGTGACTTCAATCGAGTATTGTGAATAACTCAATAAAAAAAATAAGACCGATCTTATCCCGTAACGATGACATCATATTGCCGCATGACTGCACACAGCTTATGTTGCTTAACAAAAAAAATCTGATAGGTAGTGCTTCGATATTCATGCTATTCTCATGAATTTTCTCCATCTGATTTCCATCTGTTTTGGTCATTACAAAATGCTTTCACAAAAAATAAATCAAACTGAAAAGTAGTCGGGTCTTTTTATCTTTCGTTCTTCTAGTCGCAACCGAAAAATATTCATAAAAATTGTTTTGAACGTTGGAATATAGTCATACAAAATAAAGGAAATTATATTTGACTTTTTTATTAGACATGACATATGAGCCAATGTAATATTTGATATTTGTCCTGATTATGCCCATTAAAATCAATGCCAATTTCATTTTTTTAAATATAAAACTCTACCAAGGATTGTTAATTTTATCTGAAACGTGCCCACCAATGTGAATGGGCATCGAATTAATTCCGCTGGGTTCCGTTTCCTATTTTGGATCAACTGGTGGCGGTGTTGATAAATTTAGAAGATGCGGTTACAATGCAAAATTTCGTGATTCGATTAAATATATTTCCCTTTATATAAATACATTTTAACTAACGGATTCGGGCGCTGAAAAAAAAAACATTTCGAATTCAATTAAGAGCCGGGATTACCATAGGTCTCGGGGTGAGGACAAATCGGGCGGAAATTGGAAAAAAATGATATAAGGCCATAATTGGGATGTTTACATTAATAAATGTGAGTTTGTTTGATTGAGGACGGAAAGGCAAAGGGAGCAGCGGAATATAATTACGGTATCGATGGGAACATTGACAGGTTAACAAGTGCGGCGGCACAGGCCGCGGCCGGGCCGGGCTGGATCGATCGGGCCCGAGCGGGACGACGCTAGCGACGCCGCGCGCCGCGCCCGGCTCCGCGGGTAATCAATCCGGAGTCAGCCGAGCTAATAGATTCCTCATTTTCGGCAATGACGCCCAAGAGTGTAGGGCTTAGAAAAACAAATAATTCCCGTAGACGCTAATCATGCTAATGATAGCCGACGTCGGAGATAAAGACGCCGCTCGGATCACTTTGCATGAGACGCAGGAAAAACGGACGCACTTGTCCGATAGACGCGAGGAAGGTTTATTCGTCTCGCTCTGCGTTTTAAAGGTCAGTTTCCGCTTGGAATCGGCACGATGCTACCAAAACACCGAACAAGAGAAATACACCGATAACGGTTCGGGAACAATACAAATATTTTTTAAAATTTCCCAATAAATACAGAAAATAGCAACAGTTTTATTTGTTTATTGAGAGGTTCATTAGAAATATGTATCAATATAATAATATAGTGGAGCCTCGGCTCAATCCTTAATGTAAATAGTTATCGTCTCAATTGATTGATTATTGATGAATAGGTAAGTGAGTAAATTTTCAACACAGGCATGGCTTGAAAACAGCAATCTGTTATGATTGTGTAATAATCAGTTACTAAATTCAGTTATACATACAGTATT
>JAGXCT010037092.1:204554-306719 GCA_022495035.1 Philopotamus ludificatus | reverse complement strand
CGGGTAGGTTAACCATCCAGGAAGCTCTGGGAATTTTATAAATTCTTTATTATACTGACTAGAGGGTGAATTTGAGTCTGTGAATGTACCCCATCATCAATGTGTCTTTATAAAATCTTTTATTGCAATGGCTGGTAAGTAAAAATAATTTATTATATTTATGAAGCCAACTACCACTGAGTTAAGATGTATTATCTTGAGGTTTAGCAATCGTAACTAATTGCCACTGTTATAAAAATATATAAAAAAAGCCACGTTTACGTAAAATAACCATATTTATGAGATTCTAATAACTACAGAACTTGATTTTGTATAAAAATCATATGGCTGATATTTGAATTAATACATATTTTTGTAAAACAAATCATTTATTCAATAATATTTGGAATGTAGATTTAATATTAGATTAGAAGACTTAATATGAATTAATTCTAATAAATTGAAATTCATCCATATTTTCTTGTAAACGAAGATTATGGAAATTTTTTGAATAGATTATTCGCAGCCACAGACTCATTGCACATTATGAACACATGCAGTGGAGGAGGGGGGTTGGGGTGAGCATTAAATGAGTACTATATGTAAATAGAAAGTGATCCAGACTACAGATTATATTGTCTGAGACAAGGCACTGTTTAGAATAAGAATAGTTAAGCTGCACCATATGCCAGAGGATGCGGTAAGACAACAAAAGAAATATTGTTTTGCATATAGAGTTCAAACAAGTAAAACTCCGCAATAATTAATTAAACGAAAAGATTTTACAAGGATAAAGTGGTGGGCCGTAAGGGCAAATAAATGGCTGAGAGCGAAGCACTTGTTGGTGTATGACCCCATCACTCGTGGTTTTTTTTTTGTTTTCTCGGATCGAGCGGGCTTTAGAAAAATTGCTAAGATTTAAAGACACGGCCTTTATTCCACATGGGATATTTTTTGACAGTATAAAAGCTGCGAATCATGAAATTGTGTAAATTTATGCAATGCATCTAATATAGGTCATCCGTAATGGTGCATTAAGGATCTGTAAATGCATTCGAATGTCTGAGTAACAACGTCGGCTAACACAGTACAATCAATTAGAAGAAAATCCCACCTTAGTTCTTCGTAATATATCATTCTAATGTTCGTTGTTATATAAAGAAAAATATATAATAAAAAATGATTGAACGTGCTTGAAGTATTCCAAATATAAGTGCCATTGATAAAGATCTGACAGTTGTAAAATTATTATTTTTCTCTCTTTACAATTGAATAAAAAATTATTCCACAAATCATTTAAAAAGTCATATTTTTTTAAATTGTTTCAAATTCAAAAAAATGTATATGTAAAACTTGTCAATTGAAACGAATTAATAAACGACATTGAAAAGTAATCGCGTTGTAAATCAAACATAATAAATAATTGAGTTTGTACCGAAAAATCAAACATAAACTCTTGAATGGACTCCATTCAAGCGTACAACGAGATAACCGATCGAGATTTTAATTTTATCACAACAATGGAGGTAAATTTATTTTTTTCTGATAATGCTGATAATTATTTAAGGTTAACGAAATTTTATCGAAAACAATTTCAACTTTTTCCGCAAACATTTTTGCGTTTAGATACTTTAAACATATTTTTTTGACAAATATTAATTTCCGATAATCTTATTTTGTATATCTTCGGGGAGTTGTAAAATTGCCAAGAAAATCTCAAAAGTCGCATAATTAAACGTATCAGCATATACATGTGTATAGATTCGATATCGAGTGAAAACTGATTGGATTTAATGAGATTGGCTTAGAAATTAATATCAAACAAAACAAAGCCTTGACAATTTTCGCACGGGTTGCTCGATGTATATGTATGTATATACGTATAGATATCTAAAATACAAATTATCATAAGAGCCAGTAGCCTTTGACGGGGTCGACTGCTGGATGGTGTAATTACCAATTTGGGGATGAGTCTCAATGTCTCCAGACGATCATACGACCGAATACAGAAAGACGTTAATTGATATGACTATCGATATAATATATATATTTGATATAAAAAGAAAATATCAAGGACTGAAATAGTTTTGTCTGGAAGGGTCATTGAACAAGACAAAGAGTTTTAGAAATTTATTTGGAAATAGATATGATCGACAGATGGATAATGCATGGAAGGATTTGGTGAAGCCCCATTGTTCTCGAATACTGTAAATTTTAACCCTATAATGCAAGTACAATTATTTATTTTCATGCAAAAGTCTAGACAGAGATTTGTCATAAATACGCATTATTTATCAAAAGGATTATTTTTGTATGTGACAAAGATAATCGATCAGACATTAAAATAATATAATTTTCAGTATTGTATATATCTTTATTATTTGATATAAGGATTATTGACTATGTACGAATAGCTTATACAATTTATATATTTTCTTAATCACAACGTCAATACACGTCCTATTTAATAATACATTTTTTGAAATAATCCGCTTATATAGAATACACGTCGAGCGTAGAATTGCCTCAGTTATATTTTGAAAGGTTTTTTTTTATTAAAAACAATATAGATGATATTGACAAATCGATTAAATGACTTCACCTGGAGAATTTCGTTGGAAATTCGACTTTAGGTACAGAGATAAATCGCAATGGCGTAATGAGGGACGGAACATAAAAAGCTGAAAGTTAATTAATCCTCCTTTGTGCTCTGTGATGAAATTCAAAACCAAAACTGGAAATTACACAAAACGTAAACGAGATATAAAATAGCGCAGTGTCAGATAGCCGAATTTAAACAAAATGTATAAAACATATATTTAAAAAAAATATGATTTATAGTGTCGCAAAAATTTCGCATGGATTAGGCGAGAGCATATTAAATCCATTCTCTCGCTTTGTCATTTTGTTTTATCATTTTTAAAGAATTTTCTCGGCTTTTCAAAATAAATAATTTATAAACATATAATTTATTTCAAGACACAATATTAAATTCCCTCAAAAATATTTTTAAAAGAATACAGTAGCAATCAGAATAGAGGCGTTAATAATTTTAAACGTATTTTTAATGAAATATATACATACAATAGTATATGTATTGAATTGAGGGGTCAAGAGTATCAATAAATACTTTTAATATACGAAATAATGCAATTGATTAGATTTTACGGCCCTCCAGACAATCTAACTATTTATCTAAATCCAAGATATATATTACAGGATTAAGTAACGTCAATATAATATATTGATTTTAGTATTTATAATAACACATTACATTCAACTCTTTTTTTAAACGGATTTTTATACACGGTTCTAAAATAACAGTATCCTATTTAAAAAATACTATATTTTTAATCGATTTATTTTTTCTAACACGATTCGCGTGTATCACTTCAAGGTGTTTTTATTGGCGCAAAAGGACGTAATTTTATGCCACAATAGTCAATGATTAATGTGTAAAAAAGTTAACAAAATGGTTCATTTATTAACTAACTACTGCTTTAATTGACGAGGGCTTGCCACTTGCTAAGGGTATGGGACAGCAATTTCTCACTATTATCTCACACTAAAGCTAGCTTTAAAATTTAAACGGACCTACAGATTTGTATGGCAGGATATCAACAAATGTATAAACTTCTTGTGAAACAAAAAATATAGAAGTAGGTAACAGATTTCCCCATAATAAAAAAAATTAACAACGTTGGTCAGTAAAAACTAACAAAATAGCTTCATTAGCTTCTCACGCATTAGACGTATCAGTATTATTTCTTTTTATTAATTAAAGTTTTTATTGAATTATTATTATTATCTTTTTTATACGATATTTTATAAAACAAAAGCTGTTCTTTTTCATAATATAACGGTTCTTAAAATTTATGGAATCAATTTCATATACGATTTTTGGTAGAATGTATCGACCGTGTAAAAAAAGAGTTGTGTATATTATCTATTTTTTCTATTAATATATTTAATAACACGTTTATTAATATTACGTATTTAAAAAATAGGGATGTTTAAGTGTAATGATAATTAATTGAATTTTTAAACCTTTTTCACGCTGTGGGCCAGACATTTTACTATTTATTTAAAAAAAAATATATTTTATTGAATAGGATATCAGATGAAACTCTCGTGCGGCCTTTTAAAGATTATGACTAGGACGCAAACTGAATACTCGCCCCAGACTCAGTTCTCGCGGCACTTGCCAATCACTTGGTTTCACTCAAACCCGGCACATCGTACCGGATGCAAGCAAGAATAATCATCGCGCCCGTGACCCGAAGCGAATATTTTTTTTTTCAGCAATTTTGGACAATAAAGGTCAAGGATTATTTATAATATTTATACTTTAGACCAGTGCTTCCCAATTACTTTCATGTCACGGCACCCTAAATCTGAAAGAATTAATTCCCGCCCCCTGCCCAAAAAAAAATATTTTATAGTTTTATTAAGATTATTTGCCAATAATATTATTACAATTATAATACACCTATCCCTCGATTTGCCACGGTAGATAGGTTCCTGGGAGAAAAAACGTGTAACCGAAATTGTATATTTTTCAATGTAAAACCGTGTAAATCGAAAAGTACACAAAAAACGCATAATTTGATTGTTTTTTTAAAATATAAATAACACAAAATTATTCTTCAAAATAAAACTATGTACATTCTTTTATAATTTAAACCTTTTTTTCTAAAATAACCCTTACTCATCAGCATTGAAAACCTGATTAGGAGTATATGAATTGATGGCAATAATTTCAGCAAATTTTGTTGGATATTCTTGCGCTGCATCTATATCGCCAGATGCCAGTTCACCTATGTAGAGAGTGTCTTGATTTTAATCTTTCGAACCAAGCATGCTGACTGCAGACTTGCTGTGAAAGCCTGCTTCTTTTCAGATAAAGAAGAGGATGGTAACTTCTCTTTAATTTTTTCGTAAATCCGCAATGCTTTATTTGTAATAGCGTTGGTATCAATTGGCATCCGTTTTGTATTTGGTCCCTTATCCAAATCATTAAGGCCTCCATGTTTTCCATTGCAATATTCTGATATATGAAGTTGTGCCTCGTATTCGTAGTTAGCTGCCACACTCTTCTAATTCAAGTTTTTATTTTTTTTAATGGTTCTTATTGTAGCTTCATTTGTGCTATATAATCTATCAACATCTATTACTCTTTCTCCATTTTCAAGTCAAGGATGAACGCCGAATGGCGGGAAGAGACATACCTACAGTGGAATGCACACCTACAGTGGAATGCACACCTAATCGAGGGATAGGTGTACACATATTTATATTCAGCACAAAATCGTTTTAAAGCCTTTCCGCGAGATAGCGATCGTACTTCACTATGATACAGTAAAACTCCGTACACTGAATACATCTCCTGCCCCTCCGGAAAGCTAGTGGGTCAACCTGCACCTGGATTACGTAGCCAACTAATGCTGTTCTTGGCGTGCTCCGAAATGGAGGAGGAAACTCCAACAATGACGAGCATGCGAAGAATGGCAAAGTAAAGCCATACGAAATCATCATCATCTCTGTGCACAAAATACTAAATAATCTTGTTTCTAATTTATTCTTATTTGTCATTATTTTTTTCTTTTATATTCTTATTTTTTTCTTATTTATTCTTATTTATTCTGATTTTATTATTATTTATTCTTATTTGTTCTTATTTTTTATTATTTGTCCTTATTTTTTTCTTATTTGATGTTTTTTTTTTTTATTCCAACAAGTCGAGATATTGATGAATTCTTCATTAATAACTTGAATATTTTTTTTAAATGGATTAATCTATTCCTTTTGTTGTTGTTTGTTGTTGTTGTGTATATAAATATGTTTTCATGTGTTATTATTTAACAGACTTAAATATATAAATTCCTTAAATATGCTATGTGGAAAAATATTTATAAATGAATATTTGTACTTTGTACTGATTTTTTTTCGCGGCCCCCGCGAGGAATCCTGCGACTCCCCAGAGGGCCGCGGCCCATAATTTGGGAAGCACTGCTTTAGACGAATAGAAAAAAGTTGTGACATGTTGAATATATATTAAGAGTTATTTGATAAAAATGAAAAACTTGGGGTTCCAAATACACGGCTAGGTTAATTTTTTATACTTGGTTTATTTTGTTAATAAAGAGATAATTTGAGTTCTTCATTCAGTGTCAATACTAACATTAATACCTTTCATGCGGCCCGCATATTTTTAAATTTATAGCTGCCCCGTTGTAAAAAAGGTTGCTGACCCCTACTATAGATGATTCTTATTTTTTTTTTATATATTCGTAAAATATAATTAATAAGAGGAGAACGTAGATTCAATCAGAAATATACAGAGTGGAAAAGGTTAAAATTATTATATTTTATAAAATATTTTTGTCCCCCTTCATCAGATACATTTTCCAACCTTCAAAAACGTTTCTGGAAAGAAATCGTGGTGGCAATTAGTTTATTTTTATGTTTTCATTTCAAGATTTGTTTATCTTTGGGAATAAAAAAAATAAAAAGTCGCAAAAGGCTATCTGCGGCGAATGTCGAGGCATCATAACATCGATGTTTTTGGTAAAAAAAAAATATATTTTCTACCATTAAAAAATAGGCGAGCACACTATTAATTAAACATCTAATAGGACTGGCAATCTAACGGTCCAAAAGGTATAATAATTAGATATGATAAACTTCTTATTTTAACAAATCTTGAATGGATTTTATCAGTTGAATCTAATCATTTTTATTGTTTTCCTGCCTTACATGAGTTTTTGGACGAATTAAATGTAAAGTAGACATTCAAGTATTTTTAGATTTTTTTGCAATATTTTCCGACTAGCAAGGACGATTCATATGTTCTTAATAAATTTTATGTGAGTACTAAACCGGTGGGTGATTGGTTCAAGTGATTTTGAAAATCTAATTGATTTAATTAGTGACTCAGATTTGAAACAAAAATACAAAGATCTGCTAGAAAATGTTTAGGAGAGTTTGTCAAAGAGTATCCCAATGTGTTAAAACAAGCTATTATTTTTTTTACATCCGTTTTCTACAACGTATTTGTGCGAGACAAGAATTCAACTGTTATTAGGAAGAAAGATTTGAGATTCGAAGACCTAAGTCATTACAAGTTTAATTTAATCATATATTTTAAAAATAACTGTTTTATAGCAGTTTTTTTTTTAATTTACTATTATGAAAAACCCAACCTAAAGTGTTCCATTACAGAAAAAGTTTGGGAAACCTTAGTTTAAAATATAATTGAAAATGTCTATTAAAATAAATATTAAATATAAGGGAGAAGAAAATCTGAGAATGGACAGTTTTTTTAGCATTGAAGAGATAAAAAAGACAGCTTAAAGTGCTAAACGCTATACCAAAAATGAGCGTTCCAGAAGTGATATGAAGAAAATAAAAAAGGCGCTGACACAATTGAATTATGTATCTGATGATGACCACTTTGAAGGGGACAATATTAATAACGATGAATAAATAAAGATTTTTTTTAGAAAAACCAAAATTCCGCGTTGTTTTTTTAACAAAACCCCTATATACATTATAGTCTGTACCCTGTAAGTAGAATCCTGAATATATATTTTTCAGATTGTATGTATGCGCGTGCTACGCACGTTAAGCCAAAGTATTCAATAGAAAAGGGCTCTTAATGCTTCCACATCGGGAATACATTCGATTCCATTTTGGATATGCCGTTTGCGGCCTATTCCCGTCCGAGACGCGAATATGCCAATTGTTGTTTATTTTCGAGCGATATTTGGCAATTTTTGGGAAAGGTTTCGGCTCAGTCGGTGCTTAACGTCAATTGGATGGAAAATTCCGGTATTACGGTTCCGATGATAAGCCTCGAGTCCATAAACAGGAACAAAGAGGATTGCATTAGGAGCCACTTCCTTACACGAAGCCCACCTGCGCCGGTATTGATCCGGGAGACCATACGCTGGTGCACCCGGGGATCGCCCACTCACCACTCGCAACTAATTACCAACAATTTACATTTTGCAGGGTCCTATCCGATTCAATTAATTGCGAAATAGCGAAAATGTCAAGATCTACTAGGTCTCATTTTGTAAATTAAACCGTTTTAATAGCGACGTATTTAAATTAGTGACATCATTTGCAGATGTTGGGAAAATGTCATTACTTGCCCACTTACCCCATTTTCCTCACCTGACGAGCCGCAACAACTATTTTATGACGTCATCACAGTTTCAGTGACGTCGCTTTAGACCCGATTACAAGGTTAGAATATTCATGCTTAGCTGCATGTTTTAACGCGTACGGGGAATAATTATTCTATGGTAATAGAAAATTTGTATACAATTATGAAGAGAAATAACTTCTGTTTAATTTTAGATCATTTATTACATTAAAAACGGCAATAAATAATAATAAATTTTCAAAACGCCGTTAATTTTCTTGTTGAAATTTAAAAGAAGCTTATTTTCTCGAAAGTCACTCAATCACGCGTTTCAAATCGGACAAGAGCTTCAATAACGGATATACAAACGATTGATAAAAAAACATACTTGAAACTGACCAGATCCTCGATGTAAAAATAAACAAGCCATTCGCGAATACGTTTATTGCTAATAAAAAACATTAATTTGCACTAGATTTTATATGTAATATACGTAAATAAATTAATGTAATCAATAAATAAAATATAATTTTGATTCAAATAAAATAAATGAAATTTTAAGTGACACCTATACGAAATAGTGAAAAAACAAAATGGATGAAATTTTATTTAGCCTAGAACCAAACCTTTAGCATTCGTATTATATTCGTATAATACGAAAGGTGGCTCTGATATAATAATATAATTCGAATAATTATTTTTTTTGCAAAATCAACTTACCTTTCGCTAGCAATGGAGCTATTTCTCGACATGGATTTTGGAGACATTTCGAAGTCTGAATCCGAGCGATACAGGAAACTCTCCCTTCTCTGCGGCAAATTTTGAAGCACCAGCCCCGCAGAAGGAGAGGCTGCTCCTTCCAGGGGGCTCCGACCGCCAACGCCGGATCCATTTTCGACGTCGAAACTGAAAAAAAATAACAAAATATAATCTCAATTAATCCACGAAATTTATCATTGACGTTATCGTAAAACGGCGAGTTAAAAATTAAATCGCAACATACAACTATGTACACCAATTTACCAATCAAAAAAATGTAGAAGCAGTGTACGACGAAACAAAGAGAGTTAGTTACATTGTACAAACACGAGGAAGCACGTTCTACATTCCACTTAGCTACATCATAGAGCAGCAGTGGTTTGCGGACACATGGAAAATTATTCAAGCGTTTTTGGCAACACTTGTTCAACGTCGACAGAGCCTTTTATATGTGTTTGGACAGTAGCCATAATACAGACAAAAAATATTATACCATACATGCAATATAGCATAATGATATATCTAGCAAAACATACATGTAATCAAGTTATATTATAAATGATAAATACAAGTCCAATGTCTAAAATTATGAAAAAAAAAATACTAGCTTAAATTATTACTAACCATTTATAAATTATTTAGAACATATGCATGTGTATAAAAGTAGATCTTTAAATAAATACAATGATTCATATATATTGCTACGTAGTTTGTGATTAAATAACTTTGGTTCATATGAAATCCATTATGGATACAGGATTCGAGATTTACGAGGAAGCGCGTGAAAAAGCGTCGGGTCTGACGATTGACGTCACGCGACGTCCAAATTCTTCAGACTTTAGCCGACTGACAATACATGACGACACAGGGTTATCCCAGATTGGACAATATTTCCCGATACTCACGGTCTATATTTGAACAAATTGATCGCCGAAACATTAGGTGGTATTGTAGAGCTAACGCGCCGGATTTTGATACTATTGCTTCTTGGGGGCCTCTCTTCGATCTTCGAAGCGGCGGCAATAAATACATTCGCATTCGCAATCATCTTTATGCACTGTTAAAACATACATTGTGTTATAATATTTGCCGTGTACATTACTGCATAGATATGGATTTATAGCAAATTGATGGGGCTATGAGTAAAGTTTTAATGGTCTCTTGGAGGTCTGGCACGGGCGAGATTGTGCCGGAGTTAAAGAGCAATTTTCTTATACATGCACTCTCCATACATCATAGTTTAGTTACTTTTCATGGCAGTTATCGATAATTACGATTGTTCTGTTTCGTAGACGGTTCTAAGAGGCGCTTCGAATCTCATTTCCAGTATGTGAGGAATAAAGTGGGGCTCTATGCTATGCGAGATTCTGCACGATTTCAATATAGCAGAGCTCTCTTTGAATAACCAAGGAGCGGTAGATGTACCGTGTAAAATGAGATATTCATACAATTCATTGCTATGAAATTCAAACAAAGGAAAATACTCCCGAGAATAATATTGTTTTAAACATGGCTTCTTGCGTATTAAATAATATCAGATAAAATATTTATCAGAAAAATAATATACAGAATGTGTATTACTAACATTTAGATACGGATCTGTAATTAATTAAATGTAAACATCATTAGAGATGTTATCTAAATAATAAACTAACAAAAGATTTATTTAAGAATTATATTGTCGCCAAATTAATCCCGAATAAAAACAATATTCTATTGTCGTTAATGTCGCGATAAATTTTAATCATAAAGAGAAAAAATATATATTCTTTTACCTATTTGCTCATTATCTCAAGTTAAATACAATAAATATAACAATATTACTTATATAAAATAAATATTAGATTATAATTAATTTATTCACTCAATATAATAACAATAAACATGGAATTAGAAGATACATTATCTTAAGATAATTATTGGGCTGATGTTGTGATAGCCATGAAGAAAGTAAAATATTAAACTATAAAATAAAGATGTAAATAATTCTAAATCTTTTTAAACCCTCAACATTTATATTATACCGCCAGTCCTCGACTTACGCGATTTAAAAAAAAACGCGAATATTACAAAAGCAGTAATTAATGATATTGCATGCTACACTTCAATTTTTGAAGAAAAGAAAAGGGCTAGAAGACAATTAGCACTGGACCGATACGTGAAGTAGTTCGTCCATAAATATATGTACGTAGATTCTGTTATGTGCAATACGTCTAGTAAATATGTTGCAATACATAATATTTTCTTGAGGGTATATATATAAATCTATTTTACTTTCACCTATCCTTTGAAACTAAAACAGTTTTTTTGCCAAAAATGCTAAATTTTGTGTTTTTCTCGACCAAAGCAATTTTTCGGCTTACACGAAAACCTTCGGTACCATTATTATTAATGGCATAATTCTAGGGATGTAATTAGTTGAAGTCATGAACACAATCTAAAAGTTATTACAACATATTTATATAATAATATCAATACATATAGCGACGATGGAAAACGATCTTGCTGTATCTCAGTAAATGGGATATCACGGTCAAATTTTTAGTTATTTTTCCTCCAAATGTCCGTTGTAAAAGAATCTAATCTAGGGTTCTACCTATTTTATTTTTAAAATTATTAATATTATAAATATTTTTTCGACTCTGTAAGTTTTAATTTTCGAGATACAGCAAGATTGCTCTCCGGCGTCGATATTATTACATAAAAACAACAATATTATTTTCCATTAGCACGAGTGCGATGTTTTTTATCGCTACGTATTGGATATGAGCGAGAAAAAAACATTGTGCATGTGCAAGTGCCAGCGAGAAAATCGTGCTGTGTAAGTGGTGAAACCACATGTGACGAGCCGGAAGCGTGCCTCAGTCGCGATGGGACTTCATCGAGTTCGTACGTCGCTTATGCGTCTTATTAATTGTTAAAAAATCCAAAATACTGACCAAATTATGAAGCATATCATGAATAACTACTTTTATACTTAGAAAAATACATTTTTAAAAAAAATGTCAAGGTATTCTCAAAGAATTGATCAATTCTTAACTTGAAATGTTTGCTTGTCTATTCATATGTCTATCTCATGCAAAATATACCCCATCGGCCAGAATCGCAAGTGGGACGGATGATGAATTCAACTGCCAAAAATCAGTAACTTCTTTTCCTTTTGAGTTAGACTAATGAAATTTAGCATACGTATATGTGAAGATATAATCTTTAATATCAAATAATACATTTGAAAAATATATTTTTAAAGACAAAAAATATTTCATGATATATAAAAAAAAATGCTTATTATTCTAAAACTTCTTTAACAAAACCTTTTTTTGAAATGAACAATATATATACCTAATTGCTATATATATTTGTATTGTAATAAACATAGATAGAATAGGCTTTAAAATGCTTAGCAATTAAAAATCGTAAAGATACACACAATTGAATTTGATGCTTCGCAAATATGTCAAATATATTCCCAATTTTTTTACAAAAATGGAAAATATAGCAATTTGATTGTATTTTATTTTAGATATTTTTGAAAATATATGATATACGCTTTAATATGGTATATGTTGATGTTACATAGGCAATTAAAAACTGAGAAGATATACTCGATTGAATTTGATACTACTAATGGGTAACTTTAGAACCTTATATTACCAAACACTGTAAACTAATATTAAACAAACAAACAAAAAAACAGTGGAATAATAAACTTCAATCTTGTATCTATCATTTGTCATTTTTTTCTGAAATCGAATTTTCGTAATAAGGATTTTTGATTGTGGAATTCAAGATCTATCCTATAGTGCACCGTGACGCATTGGTTAAAAACACTTATATACTATATATTCGCGCCACTAAACTTTAAAGTTTGTTTTTTTAACTTAAAATGTTATATTTTAGGTGAGTTTAGTCTTTGGGCAAATTAAAATATTGAGAATTATTCGGCATAAATTATGTATAAATATATAATCAATTAAAAACGCGTATATAAAAATCTACCTAATAAGATTCGCACAATTGAATGTCGCTAGCTGTGCATAAAAAAAATCTGACAATTCAATTTTGATACTCGAGATGTTAATTATTATATATATTGTATAAATTGAAACATTCGAATTCATATTTTAGCTAATAATTGTATTTATCAATTTTGTTAATAAATATATGCAATTTATAAATTGAAAGGTTTTAAAATTAATCCGTGTATATTGCACAATATTAATTTAGCGATTATATAATAAAATTTTGAGATAACATAATAAAACTGCACATAAACTGTGTTCATTTAATAATATTTTTTTGATTTATGACACGCGTGAGTCATTGAGAGAGCTACACATACATATACAATGACATAAGGAAAACGCAAATATAGAGATGAATTATATTGATTTAGTAACTTGAAAGAACTATGTCATCGATATTGATATATTCAGTAGAATGCGGTTACTTAGAGCGAATTGTGCACATCCAGTCGAAATAAAGATTGTTCTTCTACCGAGATTCCACCCCACTAAACAATGTTTATAATTACATGATCCATCAATCGCGAATTTTGAGCATCTGATATAAATCCATCCATTACAATGCAATTATTCTTAATTTTTCAGACAAATATTGTGTATATTGATATCAAATTTGACACACTACAAGTATTAATCACTGTCGGCGATGTATACGCAACACTGGTGTTCACATTTTCGATACTTTACGATAGTATCACACTTTGGCCACTGTGCGAGCATCGCACGACGCGCTCGATTGTAGACTGGCGACTTATAGATAAAAAAAATAGAAATAAGTGAAAAGTGATACAAATACGTCACGAATTCGTCATCTGGTATCGGCCGACCTTCGATCGGATCCAACGAAAATCGATAAAATCACTATACTGTCATATATTTGTACCAAAGTGATCAAAACCATGTCAAAAATTATCAAGCCAGAATCTGATCTAGATTGCTTGTAGTTTTAGAGTGTGCCGTGTGGATTTGCGAAGACCGTGCACTTTAGATCGGCTCCGACATAGCGAGGGGCTCGCTTTATTTGCCCGGCAATATTGTTAAAATAAACACGATTATCGATTGCGATGTATTAATAGCAATAAAAAAATAATCAAAGATGGTATCTGCTCTAATAATTAGTAGCATGTAGTACCCGGCGCTGCTGTACCAATCGACACTTAACACCTTGGCGAGAGATTGCGAAACATGGTGACTTGCTATAATATTTATTTTTGCTTATTTACTACAACATATACTACACTCAATATATCCAAGTTTGACAATAAAATAATTTCATATTTCCAAATATTATGAATTTCATATTACTCTACATGGTAAATACTTGATGAGGTTGATAGGGAAATAATTTTGGTTTTAGAGATTGATTTATGAATTATTGATCGTATTATTATAACTGAATAAGGGACTATCAAAAATTTCAGTGGTATTCAATTTTAGGTCTCTATAAATAATAAAATAACAGAAAGAATTTTTCAGAGGTAAATAGAAGAAACAGAATAACGTTAGACTAATCTAAGTAAGATTCGAGGAAGAACTAGAAAAAGATCGTGCGATCAATGACTATTTAAAATCATGAAATATAAACCAGTAAAAACAATTGACGAAAAGGATCTATATTTGATATTTTATAATATAAAATATATCGTTTATATTACTGTTGTAGTGTTGTTAAAGTTTGTAGCTAGAACTTTTCAATAAATAATAATGAAAGTTATAAACAGTTTTATATCGTCCTGAGCCAATGAATGCATTAGACATTATCGAGGACTCCAAGAAAATATTTTTGATATCATCATTGCAAGGTACCTTTTAGTACTAATATGCCTAATATTAGCTACCTTAACTTACTATGGCACTATTTAGCCCCAAGTATTTGATTTTTCTCGAATTATTTTCTTTTAATATAAATCCTATATATCAAAAACAATTTGTATTTATCTAAAAAATAAATATTATAAATAATCATTGGCCTTTATTGTTCGTAAAATATTCGATTCTGTAGGCGCGGACGAGATATTTGTTTTAGCTCGCATCTGGTATGATGTGCCAAGTGCGATTGAAACGTATACTAGTGACAAGAGCCGCGAAAACTGCGGTCGGTCTACCGGCGGCGTGTCCTCAGACCGCAGCGGGACATCGTCGGGTGTGCTTGTTATTTACGCGTCATATTTGATTAGTAGAAAAATCCAAAATATAATATAACTATTTTTATTCTTAGAATAAAATGAAGATTTCATCAATATCTTGACTTGAAATGCTTGAGGTCTATTTTCCATTATAAATAGACCCATTTCGGACAACGCGCTTGGTTTCGAGCCGCCATAACGGATCAATTAATGATATGCTGGACACAAATGTCTCGAATTTTATATACAGCCATCGCGGAGTTGGACTTAGGTATAAATGGACAACTTGGGGAAAATAATAACGGTGAAATACGTAGATCAAATTAGATATTTGCAATATCCTCATAGAAATTCGAGAAAATTGGAGGAGAATATATGAAGAAGGTTTTTCAAATCATAACATATTAAAGGTAAGCTTCTCAAAAATGGGATTATCGATTAAGAATAACTATGTATTTGTTTACATTTAATGTGCTTTATATTTATCTAAAATAATTATCTTATTTTATAAAAATATTATTTTATTGCCTAACTAAGATCCTTTTATATCACACCAATTAAAAATCAATCACATTGATTTTATATTGAAAGTAAAATATTGTCAAAGCCTATAATTTTTATATAAAGATGCTTTTTAATGACGATCTTTGTTTCGATAAATTGTTGCAATTGTCGGTTTCCTTTAACGTTGTGAAATATCTGCATCCTAAATTCGTAAAATTATTTATGCTGTTAATAATATGTAATTATCCCGTAAACACGACAATGTAATAAGTATTTTATTAATAATGGATTTTTAATATTAACGTAATATTAATAATAATAAAGGCAACGGGAAACCACTGCACAATATATTCCCATTAAAACCATGTCCATGGTCCTCCATAATGGGAGTCATGCACATTATGGTCACGCTCCTCAAAAATGAGGACAAGTGTATTAATATTTTATATAATATATAAAAAAAATATTTAATCACTTCGCGACTTAAAAAAATGATATCTATACATAAATCAAATTTAACATACGGAAGACGATGTATTGTCAATCATAATTGACAATTTCGTAAATTATTACGTATTAGACATACGACAATAGTAGTATTGCTATACATCTTATATAACATGATCGCAATACTGATTCATAACAAAATATATATATATATATAGACGTATAGATAATACATTTGTTACTTGGTTATATTATTAAATTGACAATAAAATTAATTCATACGCATCACCCAAACAATCGACACGGATTAATTCATGGAGACGTGTGATTGATTGTCATATTATTTAGTCAGAGTCTAATGATGATATAGAGTTCAGGTATTTATAGTCTTGATAATATATAAACAAATAAATCCTACGTACAATGTAAACCGGTTACACGCAATAAATATTTTGCTGTTCATTTTCAATCAAATACAGGGCTGTATTTCATTGGAGAAATATACGTGTGGTTTTGATAAAAAGAATATCTTGTAAATATATGTATTTACATTACAAACCTAACGGATTAATTTCTTATCGGGTTTTGCAAGACCTTAATTTGCCATGTGAGGATAGCATGAAAGCCGATATTCTGTGTAATCAATTGTATTTTCCTGAAGGAAAATGGTAGCAGTCGTAGCACGGGTATTTCGTATTATGTGTATAATAGATATTTTTCATAGAATAAGGAATATAGTTTTTTTATGATAAATGTCGTATTTGTATAAACATGCTATTAAGACATGATCATTGTTTAAATTAATATTAACATTGCAACCGTGCTGTGATTTAATTCACAGCATTAGAATATGTTTTATATCATTGAACATGTATTTGCGTGACAATAATTTATGTATTTATCGCATATTCGAGACATATTAATTATTAAACATTATAATGAAAACGCAAAAAGATTCACGACTTAAAAAAAAATAAGCTTTTGTCTATGATTTAATACATAAATATGTATTTATATATAAGCTGAGAATTATTATCAATTCGTACTTCATTTATCATAATTGTTGGGGGTGTGGCTATGAGTAAATCTTAAATAAACATATTTCAAATATGTGAAATACATATGACAATACTATGTACTCAATATATCAAAATTAATTAAATATTATCAAAAAAAAATTATCTCCCATTCACACATATGTCAATATTAAAGATGTTGATGAATGAAGTCAAAATCGTCGTCCTGTCAAAGATTTACTCTAAACTGATCATGTGTCAAACAACAATAACAACAATTGAAACGTCAGTATGCGGAATCCTAACATTGGGTTGATCAACAATTTTGAATTGGTTATATACAAAATTTGCCAGAGAAACACTGAAATGTTGGAGTTTATTTTTCGCAAAAGTCGAGAATTCCAAGTTACTGCTGCGCGATGGAATTCCTAATTCTCAAGCATCCGCGTGGCATTCTGGAATTCGACGCAAGTTCGTACTGATGATTGAAAGTGTTGAGTGAGAATGTTGGAAATACTTGGACCGAATTAAATATTAACCACGTATTATTAAGTTATTAGTTATATTGATTGCCCGAGTGCGGCACATCTAGCGCGTTATTGGTTGGTACGAATTTCCGGTCGTGGACTGAGTCTTTTCCTCCGAGTGCCTTCCGACCTCCACGTTTTTAGCAATATCCGGTCTATTCACGAGTCAACACGGTTTCAATACAATTAATTGCCGGTGGTTTCGATCGCCGAAGGTGTTAATACCAAAAATATTGAAAATTTTCATCTGTCCATATTTATTCCATTAATCAATGTTAGGGTATAAAGTATTTGCGTTTAGGTTAAACATTAATATCAATAAATATCGGACATTTTTATTGAAAAAGTATGGCTACTGAAATTCGATAAAGAAACTTGATATCCTACAAAATTCAAAAATTAAAATTATATTTTTCATATACAAAAATGTGTAATAAATTTTTTATACAATTTAAACCGCAGCATAGAAAATTCTGCGGATATAATATGCGTAATTTTCATAGAAAAATATTTTTTAAATTCTTTCCGCAGCAATCATATTCTAGAGTCTAATGTTTTATTATAGCTAGGTAAAAATCGTTTTAAAAAAAACTTAATAAAAGTGGTTGTTGTTCACATTTTATTATAATACTTTATTTCAAGGTTTTATTTTGATGGTGAAGCCTTTACAAATTGATAATAAATAAAGACTTCAATAATTAAAAAGCTTAACATTTTATAATATAAATTATAATGGGGTTTCCTTTTGAAGAAAGAAAGGTTGTTTTTATTTTCTTTGAAGAGATGTTTTGCCTATTACGACGGTGGTCAGTATACAAATATTTAAATTTTATATAACAGTTGACAAATTAAAATAGGCATCGTAATGTGGTTATCAATATATTAATTAGCATTTCAATGATCACGAAAAATTTATACTATTGGAGTGTATTATTTTGTTTGAATTTAGCTAGTGATATTTAATGTGTTAAAGTCATTTTCCCAATACGATTAAATTGATATTTTTCATTCTATCCCATAACCAAACCACAATAATGTACGTGTCAGTTTTCATTGACATTATAATGGACGGCGATGAAGTCGTGAAACGCGAATGTTGACAGAACGAATAATTCATTTCGTATCGACAGGACACATTGAATGCGGCATATACGCACATAGTAAATATAAAATCTTTCAATTTGCATAGCCGAGCTCTAGATGGAATGAATTATTTTCTATTGAAACGTTCATTAATTCAGAAGCCTCAAAAGTTATAATTGTGGGAGCCTGATTTAAATAGCAGAACTCTAGGCGTCCGTCTGGCTGCCATTGTGTATGGCGAATACAAACGCTATTGGTATTATTTTAAATCTGACGATTTACATTTATTTGCATTACGCGTATTAAACGGGGAAGTGTCGGCAATGCTGACTTCGTCATCGTGACGTTTATATTTGTATCGTATATAATATGTGAGCGACATGCAATGTTACCGAGCATTAATTTGCTATCATTGCCAAATGCTTTCGTGTCGGTCGTATACATTCTTCATCAAAGACATCGTGAAAATTATAATTTTAAATGATTTACGGAATAGCGTCCGATATCGGGTGCTCGATGTGACCTCGGGACGAGATAGTAAAAATGCATGAATTTGTTGTAAACACAATAATTGCTGTGCGTGTTGTGGCGTCATACCTTCCAGTGGTCCTGCGTCTGTCCGAAGGCGGTAAGCCTCGTCTGATGTACCGGCGTGCAGCTCCTCTGGCGCTGGATCTTCGCCTTGCAGCATCCAGGCGTCTCGAAGCGCCTTCAGAAAACCTATCCAGGGTTCGAAGTCAATATTTGCGAGGACTTCATAATATTCTTTGGCGTCAAACAGGATATACTTTTGTAATATAATTAATTCAAGTAAATACACTCAACTCTTGTTTTACACGGTAAATACGGTCTACCAAAAGTCCGTTAAATATGTGAAAGAACTCAAAGAACGAGATATATTCCCTAAATTAAAAAAACCGTGTTAATTTAAAAAATTAGAACAACGTTGTGGTATAGTAATCGTGTAAAAAAAGTATTAATAAAAACCCAATAAATAAATTAAACAAACGTTTTAAATTAGGAAAAAGGTAATACTAACGACACGCCTAATGTGTTGAAGCATGTTGTTTGTTATTACTGTTCTGTGTTGAGTTTATTTTTATTAGGAAATCTGTTACCGACTTCTATGGATTTTGTTTCACAAGTTGTTAATTCATTTCTTGATATTCTGCATAGAAATCCCTGTCAGAATTTTGAAGCTTGTTATGGGTTGGGATCATACTTTAATTAGCAAATTACAGGCCCTCGTGAATTAAAGCAGACGTTAGATGATCATTTTAACCATCTTGTTTAAAGGTCATTGGTTATTGTGACATAAAAATATGTCCTTTTTCGCCAAAAATCAACGCAACGCGCGAAATTGAAAATATGTATTAAAACATAAATAAATATTTTGTTTCTGGAAATCGTAATATTATTATAAAAGTATTCGTTCTTTTTAGTCGGTGTGTTATTTTAACATCGGGTAAAAAAATTGTCAAGTTTAATTTAAATATAATTTAATAAATATACCACAATTCCCTTTACTAGTTGTAGTCATTTGTGTAACTTCCTATTGGCTTTTAGCAAAGTTCAGAAAATTGCATATCCTGTTTGACGTTTGCCGGCTAAGTGGAGAATGGGGTACCTCCTGTGAGGCTCGTCGCCGCCCGAGGGCGCACTGCCGTAACTTCCGGTGGTGGTGATACTTCCGCTGCAGACGGAGGACGAGGTAAAACCGGACACGGTTGAAAAGTCGCTGTTCTCCCGGGACTTTCTCATGCGATGATAGCTGGGCCCGTCGTCGGGAGAGGGCGCCGGAGAGCACACGCTGGAGAGCGGCAGTGCGCTGGAGTCGGCGCCCCCCGGCGACACGGCCTCGTCGAGCCCCCGGGGGCTCAGCCCCCCGAGCGCGTGTCCGTTCGGCTTTGGGCTGGCGCCCTCGCCGTTGGCCCTCTCTCTAGGACCCATCAACTCCCTGAACAGCGACCATATCAGGTAGAGTAGGGTCAGCATCGTTACCTCGGAACGACGGGACACCGCTCCATTGTTGGCGCTTTGAACTTGTATCGGAAGTCTTTACATGCTTCCGCGCTCATCTCACATCGATTGGCGCGGCCCACACTTCGACAAACGCATCTCGTGCGTCTTCGGACTCACTGTCGCCACCGGTCCAGCTCTGGCGTGCATTATCAATCACGTCAACAATTTTGAATTACATTACACAGCGTAAGATAATGGTAATCTATTGAAGCCGCATACGTGGATCACGGATTGATCCGAGTGCTAAAATGAATAAATTTGTAAGAACAACCCGCGATCGTGACATCAAATGTTTTCAAAATAAATAATCCATTAAGAAAAGATGACATTTCGTTCAATTTTTCGACAAATATCTTTCCGCATAGTTTTTCCGATATATTTCGATTAAAACATTGTATGATAACAAAAGAGTTCGTAATTTTTATGTTAAAGAGAAAGAATATCAAAAATATATCAGTGTTTTATATTTTTCAAATTTTCAAAAAAAATAAATAAATATAACCTAATAAAAATGCTAAACGTTAGATAAAAAGCACTATGATTTAACATTGTACTTGAATTAACTTGCGCTTAAATGATGTTAAAGACGACATAAAGAAATTGTATAGTGCAAAATTTCTTGGGAATTAATTTATGAATAAAAAATCAAAAATAATTAATTAATAAATACACCTTGGCCAGTATAACACAGGTTTATACAAACGGTTTTGATACAACACCAATGATAAGTGTCATTTTTTTGTACAACACGTTTTATATAACACGATTTAAAAAAATCGTCTGTCATCAGTAAGAAAAATACTGCGCTTACACGCTCAGTAATAATAAAAAAATTAAAAGGGCTCTTATGATATAAATCAGCGATAATCAAACCGCGGCCCGCGGGCCGCATTCGGCCCAAAGAGCTCTTATGTGCGGCCCAAAATAATTATAGTCACCAAATATTTTTTATTTCATACTATACTGCATACATACATACATACATACATATGTATGCAGTATAGTAGTTACATTTACAGTTTACTATTAATATTTTGCGGCCCACGTAGAAAAGCAAACATTGGAATGCGGCCCTGAGGCAAAAAAGTTTGAGTATGGCTGATATAGATAGAAGTCTGCAATGACAAAAACAAACCTATAGACAAAAACATCATTCAAAAGAGAGCACTAAAAATTTATGATAATTTAAAAAGAAGTAAACAATCGTCATCTGAAGATCAACAATCACAATTTTGCTGCTAGTAATGGATGGTTTAAAAATTTTAAGAAGCAATTCTCAATACATAATATAAAAATTCAAGGAGAAATCGCATCGGCTGACATAGAATCTTCTAAAAAAATTACTTTCTTAATTTACCGATCTCAAAAAAGAGTCGAACATATAGAATTGTTAGTGATAGCGATGATGAATGAATGATCTGTTAAATGTATGTTATTCAAGATTTTCCAATAAATATGTAAATGTATATTTTATCGATTGTTTTATAAAAAAAAATAAAGGATATTAACAAACTTTGACCTTTTTTGGAACGCAAAGACTATTTTTGTATGAACTTCAAACCTTGTATAACACGGATTAGTATTACACGACGTTTGTGTGGAACCATATGACAGTGTTATACGAGACTAAGGTGTATATGGAATATAATGAAGTTGGCATCGCTAATAATTTGCTCACATTATTATTTTAATTTGACTAAATTATAAATTATTAAAGCATTCCAAAGCCTAGCAGCACCAAAAGTGGTTTTGTATGTAGCAAAAAAAAACAAAAATGAATTGAACACTCAGCCAGTGAGATGTGGAAGCATTTTAACATTTTATGGGAACGTATTAATCTTGAAAAATTCGTAACGTCTAAAACCTTGCGAGTATCCACATGGGAAATTAGTCGTTTGAAAGTGACAGGAAAAAATTGGGTCTTGTCAATTGTGTGCCCGCATCCAAACGCCAAAATCCGAAACAATGAAATTAATTATTTCATCCCATCAAGGGAATAATGTGGCGCAAAAAAATAATTAATTTATGTACATGTTTATTACGACATTTTTTAAGGAAAAATTCGTTGAATAACAACCTGTCAGTTTCCCGTTTCACGCTGTCAGTAGCAAGCAAATCAGATTTCAATATAAGAACGACACGGTCTTATGATAACAAGTTTTTTTTTGGGAAAAAATTTTATTGCTAAAAAATGTATATAACATGATCCGGAATATGATTAGAAAAGTTTTCCGCGCCGAATGGAACGAATTTAATTTAATCGCGTTCCATGGGTGTACTGGGTGTATGAGAGGCATTTTTTTTTAATTATATGCCTTGAAAAATAGTATTGTATAGTGACATTTGGCATTCTTCGCTTTGTACTCCGGTTAGCGTCAACATCATTGACAATAGACGCTGACATGAAATTGGACCTTACAATGGGGCCATTTGAATAAAACGTCATGGACGAAAGAAGGCATGGCTACGACATACAAATATTTTTACACACTTCGCTTAAACGTCACCGATTACGGCTTAATTGTCTTAAACGCTGTGAAATTTTGCAGTAAGTATTGTGCGCGCAAAGAAAATTTTAATTGAATCATCTCGCTGTCCCTACAGTTTCATCGTCGTTTTATTAAACCGAGGACAAATTGCAATATGAAGCGACACAATGCAACTCGGAGGATTAATGCGCATAAACAATGAGCGGGAAAATTTATTGTCATCGAACAAATACGTCGTTTGTCTATTTAATAAATGAAAATATGTTTAATAATTTAATATCACGTCACGTTCGTACTAGTATGTCATTTTATGAGTCAGTTAATTACAGAGAGTATTTTTATCGAGTACAATACACAATCGGATAAAAGAGAAGTGTACGCGTTTAAAATTACGTATTTTGGGTTTGACAAATTGCCTCTAGGATGAATCTAATACACGAAGACAACTTTGTCCCCGAGACGCTAAATAAAATATGAGAGGCTATTAATTTTGTTTTTCAAAAACACTCCCGAGAAAATTGATAATGGTGTCGCCATACGAAATTGCGAATATGCGCGATAAAAGGTTCAGAAAATAATAAAAATTAAAATATTTAAAGCGGCGACATATCGTGCAGTCACGAGAGTCGTCATTAATATTGCCGTCGATCCGTGGACAGGGTCTCGTGGACTGTGACGTCACGGCGGTCTCCGCGCACGCGCACACCGGGAACGTTAGGTTATGTAACGGACGCAATTTGAAACGGTGTCCGTTCGCACGGCATACTGCGATTTGTGTTTAATTGATTCGTAATAATTTGGCTCATTGTGAAACGTAAAAGTGCAAAATTTATTTTAGTCTTTGGCATGCCGAGGCGTGTAACCCTGACTGACGGTGAAAAACATTACACGTATGACAAACATTGCATTGCACACGAATGTTTCATTGTTTTAAAAGAAAAACCACGTTATTAAGGTCAGCTGTATAAAAGAAGTTCGTCTATAAAAGCCACCCCAATGTGAACTGCAGTAAGGGAAGCGATAACGAAAGTGGAACAATGGGCTCATTGGAAGAAATGCGAAGTGAACTCTTGTAAAAATTTTCCTTGTTCGATAATACATTTAGTCCGTTCCAACCGAAAATATACTCGTATTATGTTTCGTTTTATAAAATAAAGATAATTAATTATTAATATTTGGGGATTTAAATAACTCGATCGGAATAAAAGCCCTATTATTTATAGATCCGATCAATGAAAGATAAGATAAAAAAAATTGATCTGCTCTAAGATATGTCAAACATGGAATCAATTTGTTGGAATTATATGTGCAGTATTATATTACTTAATAGATTTAACAAAATTCTCGTTCCATTTTTATTTTCAAATCTTAGATTACATTCCACAGCAGTGAATATATCATTAATATTTAAATACAGTCGTGTAAAAGTACTTTCATCCAAAAATAAATATTGAGATTTACAATATGATCATTAGTATTCCGAATACGTATTGAAACGCTCAAAAAAGAGTACGGACGCGGGGAATATTTTATACTCGTTCCCCGTCCTCTTCTCGAGCGCGCACACACGACAAACTTTCTTAACTAATATACGCATCGAAACCTTTTCGCAGATAATAATTTGGTTCGAACGAATCGAAAACGGATTCGAATCCTGAGAAAATTTCCGTCTCCCAAACTTAGTTTGCGCCGAGACGCTCGACTGTTTGAAGTTTGCCGAGCCGATACGAATCGGCGAAATTTAATTACGTCGCCTCGACGCAAAAGTAACCTTTTGCGTCTCCCGTTTGTTCGGGACCGATTCCAAGATAAACATTTTATGTACACGAAACTCGGACCTCGACGTTCCGCGCCGTAAAATTGTGAGGCGTTAACGCCTTAGTTTGTCGTCGCAGAAAGGTTACGGATAACTTAGCGAACGAGAACAAATGTCACCCCGCGATACATTCGCGAAAAGATGGTTTATTAAAAAATAATATTTTATTTTGACCGAAAATGTAATCGATCGTATTGACATTTTCAGAGCGAGAGCGTTCGAGTGCTTTCCTAATTTGGTTTGTATTTGTGTCGTCGCTGCGAAAGCGTTTACAGAGGAAGGCTTTTACCGTCCACAAAGGGTTAAGCTTTAAGGCTAAAGGGACGACGTCGGAAGCTTGCGAGACGCCGAATCGACGATAACATTATCAAATACAATAAACGTCAATTTTCGGAGTAAATAATTCACTCGACGGGATGAAATAATCGCATTCAACATAAAAAACCGGTCCTTAAGGCCGTTCGGCGACATTGCAGAGATAAACATTGATACATTTGATAGACAGACGTCGGACGTCAAATTTAATTATGCTCCGGCGAGTCCGCGAAGTTGACCCGAATTAAGAATTTCCGCGACTCGCTCGACCGAGCCGTTTTCTGCGACTAATTTGACACCGATAACAAAAAAAATATGTCTCAATCAATGTTGGTGAAGCGCGTTTTTGCATACATTCCTTATTATTGCAAGAAAATCCATTCATAAAAATGCTTATCGTATTTTATTCGCGTATCATGCGCGACGATAAAATAGCGAGTACGTCCACGTAAAATGTTGCCATGCGAAAAAAATGGGGCGAAATGTCATCTTCGGTTAAATAAATAAACTCGGTGAAACGGCGGCGGGTCGTTCTCGATAATCTATTATTAAATCGTTCGTCCCCAAAGTTGCCGAATGAATGAACAATACTGCGTGCGGGTCGGGCGCCATGTTACGGCGGCCATTTTGGCAGGAGTCCCGGCGCCCCATTGGCTGCGGGGCGGGGGCGCCAGACGGCGGCGCCGACACGGACACGGTCGAAAATTGACACGTTCCGTCAAAAACAATAAAATCGTCGAACAAACGATACACTCTCTAATTTTCGATAATTAAAAATATTACTTATTATTTTTAATATTTAAAAAAAAAACAAAATTAAACAATATATTTATTTTATTATTCGTTTCGTTTATTCGAACGATTCGTTATCGCGTTGTTTAAATTCGAGCGGTTGTCATTGATCGCGGCGCTATATTATTGTTTATGGTCGGCGCGGTCAGATTTGACAGTTGGCGCAATGTTTGAATTCCGGCGCGCGGAATTCGCACACAACCGCGTCGTATGATTGGTCGATTGGATTTTTTTGCGATTCGTCGCAAACGTGTGTCGATCGGTTTATTTTCTGTTAGAATATACGGAGAGCGACAAGGAGCGACGACGAACGCGAGCGGCGGCGGAGAGCAGCCCGAGCCGACTGCGGGCCGGCGGCGGGTCGCGCGCCGGCTGTTGCGCGCGGCTGCACCGCCCCGTGCAGCCGCACAGCACAGGTGGGCCCGCACGTGACCGACTGACCCTAAGGAGGGCCCTCGCCGATGCACTAGCTATTTCCAAACAAACTTCGAAATCGATTCGAAATCATCCCTTCGTCGAACAATTTTATCAAGAAAATTCGACAAGGAAAATAATAATGAAAAAAAAAGATTTTAACCGACCCCGATAATCTGTTCACATTTGTTTATCAGCAAGAAAGCTTTTTCATTTTACGTATAAAATATTAAGATAAATTATAAATTTTACGATTTAATTATAATATGTAATATTAAATAAACAATAAGTGCATCTTATTGGGATGTTTTATAAGTCTATGGGTTTTATGTTATTCGGGCTGTAAAAATCATAAAATGAAATGTGTTTTAGTTTAATCAATTATATATTCTCCATCTTTTTCGAAAATCATTTTCATCAATTAATTAGTTTTCTGATATCCAACTCAGAAAATAATAGGTCGTTTTTAATAT
This sequence comes from Philopotamus ludificatus, assembly GCA_022495035.1. NCBI lineage: Eukaryota > Metazoa > Arthropoda > Insecta > Trichoptera > Philopotamidae > Philopotamus > Philopotamus ludificatus. The sequence goes on along the minus strand of JAGXCT010037092.1, from coordinate 279,783 downwards.
TCATTTTTGTTTTATATACTTTTCCGCTTAAAAATGTTACAACGATCTAAAAAGATGATAGCCACTTGGGCCAATGTTAAGAAAATATGATGGGTGAGGAAGATGTTCCTAAGAAAATCCATCGATTTTTTCTATCGACTACCTAAAAACGCGCGGGTGAGCGTTATCCTGGTGTAAAATTAACCTTCCTCAATTTGCAAGGGCGGGGCTTTTTAGTCAGAGCCTCTTTCAAATGAGATAGAGTCTAGCCGATGTAAATGACGTTTTGTCATGATTGTCTGCCCATAATCCAATGCTTCATAACGAATCGCGTCATTTATATCTCACCAAATGCATAACATTATATTCTTAGGATGTAATTCTGTTCATGGGGTAGAAGTTGTGGGTTAATTGGCGCTCAACCTCATTATGTGTTGACGTAAAGAACCCACTTCTTCATCTCCAATGACAACACGATTAAAAAAAGATTTATTATAATCTCTAATCATTATTGATAGGCATATTGAAATGTGCCGAAAGCTTTTAACTATTTAGCTTAAAAAAATGCTCTTTTAAAGCGTGAAAATTAGTTTCGTAGGATATTTAGCATTTCAGTTTATTAATTTTTAATTTTACGGTATTAAAATTTTGTAAAATAGATGAGTGAAGGTTGTAACTACCGAAGTATAATATATTGTATTGATGTAACAAAAAAATCAATATTTTTTTCGACTCAACTCTTTCATTAAATGTCATTTTCGTTCGGTCTCCATCATACTAGAAGAGAATTTAAAGGTTAACAGGAAATCGCTGCACTATAAATTGCCAAGACCGTGTCCATGATGCTCAATAAAATAATTCATAAGCGCGGTCGCGTTTCTCAGATATGAGTAAAATGAATTAATGATAAATAACAAAAAAAAATATGTGCCTTTTTATAATGAAGCTTAATCACTTCGCGATTATAAAAACATGGATGTTTAATTTTAAATAAATTATTAGGGCTTTTATTGATTAATTAATTTTGTGCTGCTGTCCGAAAATTATCAAATTCATTGTTTACCGGAGGACTTTGGCGAAATTCATGTAAACGGTCACATTCTTCAGACATAGGGGAAAGCGGATTAATAATCAAACCTTTATGTCAAAATAATTCAATAATATCTATACCAATGTCTAACTTGTTCATGATTGTATAAAACAAAAGTAAACTATTGTAAGACCGCTACTAACACACGAGCAGCAATGATTGATATTTTTGAAATAAATATTTTTGATCTAACCTAACTTACGATGACGAGACATATCGAATGAAAAACAAAACTAATACTAAAAATAAACGCTAGTAAATGTGGAATTATATTCCGTAAGTCCCAGAGACTGAGATGGAAAAGTCAAGTCGAGCGCATAGATAGACAAAAGTATCCGAAAGAATACGAAAAAATGGTTGAATTTGTAAAAATAAGACTGGTCTAGGATAGGACAAATATAGAAAAGCGAAAAAGGGAAGAAAAAAACTTCATTTAAATAGAGATTAACAGTATTCTTATAATCAAATGCACATTTATTACGAGTTTGTCCCGAAGCTTTTATATTTTCCACCGTAGTGGTGAAAACCTACACTGTATTAAAACACTATTTCGCAAATTTGTCAAATGTCAGGAAAATGACTATCCACTAGTTAGTAATGGCCACTGTAATATTCTAATTTTCACATAATTTTTGTCACATTACGCAATGATATCAACTAATTAAACTAATAACATATAATTGACTGGTAAGAAATGAATCAAAATGTAAAAAAAACTATTGTGAAAGTAGATTTTTCCATATTATTTCTTAAAGTCAATTAAAAACTAATTTATTGAAAACAGAAAAATCTTTTTTAGAAAAAAATTTTAAGAAAATATCAGTATTATTATAAATGCTTTACTTTTTATAAAAACATATATTGTATAGTTAGTGAATATATATTCCTCTCATCCAATTTGAATGTCATATAAAGATTTTGTCGCAGAATTTTATAGCATCGATAGCGTTTCTACGTTAAGTTTCATACGCGATTCGAATTTGTAAGCAGTTGCAAATTAGGGTAATAATAAAGGTTTGTTTTTATTTCGGTATATCACATATATTTATAAAAATAATATTATTATTTTTGTTATACATATATTTTGTTATTTATACATATATTTTTTTATATGTATTTATAATACATGAGAATACGTTAAGTGACGGATCTGTATTAAACGAATTGTGTGATGATAGAAAATATACATGTTTATACAATTAGCCTTTAAAAAAACGTTACATTAGAAAAGTATATAAAATAAATTATAATATAGATTCAGCATGTTATATAAATTTAGTAAAAGATGTTTTGTGTTTAAGAAATACTGAAATATTCAAAAAGAATATTAGAAACTCGTTGTCGTTTCTGAAACTTTTGCATTTACGTTTAATGCAACGTTGCACGACATAATTGTAAAATTACAAAGACGCCTGGACCGAAATGGGATTTTATACATTAAACTAAACGTGAACTTTATTACTCGTACATTGTAAATAAACACATTAGGACAAACGTGTCCCGTAACTGGAAAACTTTGTATTTCCACAGGTTGAATTTCAACTAACTGAGTAAACAAATCTAGTATTTCATCCGCTGTAATTAAACCCCGAGGAATACGCTATGTGTCGATTAACTATTGTATAATTAAATTACATAATTAATGCGTAGTCATGCAAAACTTTAAAGATGAGTAAACACGTGCATAAGTCAAAATACTAATGTACAATATCGTATAATGTTTATATCATTCTGCGGGGTACACATAAAACAAACATGATTGTGAAAACTTTTTCATAAACATCAATAGAAAAAACTTTTTCAATTTTCTAAAGACTTAGTTGAAACTCTATATAGAAAGATTTACTGAAAAATAGTAACATAATGAGTAACCCAAATTGAAGCTGTCGGAAAAATATATTAAAATGTTCCTTTATATTATTAATTTGACCGTGTGCAATATGTTTCGCTATCAAAATATATTTTAGTTAATTCTAGGGCGCAGAATCAATATAATTCCGTCAGCTCAAAAGTTCTAGTATGTGTATGTATATGAAGTTTTGGCAGTTTGAACCGAAATTGTTGTATATTAACTCCACGGATGAGCGCGTATTCCTCGTTAATATATTTTATATTAAATTACAACCGGAAGCGGAAATTTCAATTCAAGGAATTAAATTTTTAATAACAGTCAACACCGTATAAGAGAAATTATAATATGTACAAACATATCGCATACCGTTTTCATCTATTGTATTTAGATATCGTGCTTTTTATATTTTAATCTCGGAATTTAATTATTTATATTCTATTTAAAATATTGTTTTTTTAATCAACAGAACATTTCATGAAAGTAATTTATATACATAATATAAATCGTTTAAATTTAATATTTACATATATTAATATTATAGAAATTAAATATTTTTTAGTTATATTGACAGAAATTTTACAGACAATTATTTGTCCATATTTAAGATACAGTTAAACCCCCACTAACCCTAAAATCGGGACCGTGTTATTTGAAGTCGTGTAATTGGGGGAGTGAAGCCGTCCGGCTGTGTGCGTATAGCCTGGCACGTGTTAAATACACAAACGCTAGCCAACGTTTGACTGTATGTGAATGCGACCGCGCAATCGGGGGATTTGGGGCGAATATTTCAACTCAGCGCGTAATTCGGGGTAGTGTAATTGGGGGTTTCATTATATCTATAAATTGATGATACAGTACACTTCCGATGTGCAGATTATACGGTTTGTTGATAAATTGACAATTGAATTGAAATGTATTAAAAACTAAGAGTCGAAAAAGCTTTCCAAAGAATATGGAGTTGTTTACTGAAACCGCGAACGCATCTGGAACTCACAAAATTAAACTTTTGGTGATTGTAAAAGCTTAAAACCTATTATCATTTAAAGGATATTTCTTTTGGACTCTAACGAGTGTGAAACAAGTGAAATATATGTTTTAAAGGCATATTTACAGACTTTCAAAATGTCAATAAAGAAAATATGAGTAGCTAAAATAAGATTAACGTATTCCGGATTTTTGATGTATAAGCGATGCGGATATTATTTCCAATCTCAACCAATAGAAAAACAAAATGAGGATCTAAGTAAAGAAGTAGATTTTAAAAATAGTATTAGTCATAACACCGCACTTGGTATACATTGACCAATGGGGATTCAAATATAATGATAAATAGCTCTTAAAAAAATCGAACTGATATTGGAAACCTATCAAAGATTCTTGTAAGCAAACCAAACTTATAGTTATTATTAATCATACAACAAAACCATAATTATATTTTCTTAATAAATAGTAACCATTTTATACTAAAAGTCTGCTTTATAAATGTATAGTGTAATTGTATTTTAAAATGAATAAAACATATTAGTTCGGATTATCATTGTTTTTAAAGCTGGATAATCGGGAGCGTACTGTATTTTTAAAAATAATGTTTAATAAATAAAATGAATAGAATTTCGTTTAAAAAAAATATTATATTATTCGTTAAAAAACAAATCGTAACATATAATAGAATTTATAACACTCGATGAATGCATTTAGAATACATAATAAGACAATGGAAGTCGAAATCGAAATGTTGAACAGAAACAGAAATCCTTTGTTACAACATGTTTCCAATAAAAGAGTTGAATTGATTGAGTTCTATCGCATCTATTGGAGAGTTCACTTCGACAAAACGAAAGAATATGTTGCTGCACGGGTAGAAATTCAATCTAAAATTGTTCACACGTGTTAGAGAGAAAGAGAGTTCATTTTATATGTATTACTGGTCCAAATACCGGCCCTAGTTTCCTATTCATGTGATTTTATATGCATTTATTTTTTTGTTATGTGGCGTCGTTAGCCTATCATTCACCGGTCCGTCGACCAGCGTCACCTAGCGTTTCCCTGCACGTCACCCATCCAAGTATTGACCGCGCCGGGCTTCGGTTGACTACGCCAATAAGAGGAGCGGTTCTTCCAGCGCGGCATGGCGCCGGCATAGCAGAATTAATAAAAAAAAAACGAATTGCTCGACGTTTTCAGAATAATTTAAGTATAGCCGCTACGTAAGCATAAATGCGAAATACATATTTTCGTAGCGGAAAATAAATATCAGATTTAATATATTTCCAATCTACGCCGGGGCAAATCGAGTTGCACTCTCATTAAGTACAACTGTTTGATTGAGGGCGTAGCGAGGCGTCGTCGGTCGGTTCAGAAGCGAATTTGCCACATGGAAATCAGATTTGAAGCGCTTAAATTTGATTTGTCGAGATCCGCTTACCGTTGAGGGAAGACCCGGAGCGCAGGCGCGCAGGGACAGCATCCGCTCCCTGTCCTCTTCCTCTTCCTCCTGACGCACCAGTCCTGGCCCATGGTGTCCGGCTCACCGGCGACTCATCGCGACTGCTTCTAAGACGTCTTTTTGGGTTAACATGTGTTGATGCGATTACCGGCTCAGTGGACCCTCCTCGACCTATTCATACGAGAATGCCGTGCCGAGATAATTATTTTGGATACAGGAACAATCGCTTCCGCGGGATTGTACATTCTGAAAGGAGCCCGATTCGATACCTACCCCGTCTTTCACTAAATTTTTTTCAGACCGACTTATCCCCCGACAAATTAATGTCTCTATTTTTTTTCAATAATTCGAAATGCACCATTAATACATATCAGCAATTTAATACCAACATCATAAAAACACGTATGATAAAATTCGCACAAATTAAGATATCGATTATAATCACTCTGGGTTTCTCCGATTTATCAATAATCACCTCCGTTGTACAATAAAAACGCATTTAATATAACAAAAAAAATATTTTACGAAACGTGTGATAATTGGGATTAAGTGGAATAAAATTATACATTAAGACCATCCTTTTTTACATGCGTATGCGTGGAGTACTTCAATCGGTTTTAATATATAATTATTTTATAATTGTAATTAATAAAATTAATTACTTAATTTAATTACAATATACATATGATAATACAATGTTTTGTTTTATTTTTTTCCCATTGGAACATCTCCTAAATCCAATTAATTAAAACAATTCGTATTTCTGTATCTCCAAGAATATATTTATGTAAAAGCGTATTATCCAGACGCAATAAATGCGAACACGTGGTGTAACGTACTAGAATATTTTTTTTATTGTATTTTATCTGAAAGCATCTTCAAAGAAGTTTCACCCTTGTCGTGCAACTCATTTGTTTTTATTAGAAATGTTCCGTTTTTATTACAGAGCAGATTTCCCGAGGCTTGTGGCCCACTTTTGACTTTGATGATCCTATGCTAAAAAAGAGAGAATGAGAGAGAAGTACGAACGAGAAAGCTAAGCTGGAATAAACGGAGAGGAGGTAATTAAAAAAATCTGAAAAGTAGCATGAAGCGATCGAAACAGTTTATAAGCTTGTTGAGGTACATAACAATCGATCAACTCGATTGGTGTACATACATATGAGTGTTGGTGGGGTGGTGAGTGGTAGTCAACTCAACGAGTAGATAACCTCAAGAGACCACTCTTCACTTTAAACATATTCAATTTATCCACGTGCACTCTTGGGAAATATTTAAATTGTATTTGAAATATTTGACCATTAATATAAAAAGAGTGAGTTACGTAAGGTAAGATACTGGTAGTGGGACATGGGATTGTATCATTAACAAAAATATATAAAAACATAATATTATTTGTAATAATTGTGGTTCATAATAATCTGATGCGTTTATTTATATCAGATATATATAAAACATGGGTTTATATAAAAATAGAAATATGGGTCAATATGGTGTTAATGGATTTTTTATATTTTTTTACATACATGACATATAACCAAATTAAAAACATTTAACCTGGACCAATGCGCCAATTTATTACACGTGACAAATTAAATTTGGCTAGTATGCGTGCGAGCCTTTTCTTTTACATTTGCCACCATAGTATGTGATTAAAAAAATGGTCCCGATCGAAATATGCAAATTTAGTTTAAAATACGCGAAAACATACGGAAAACTTATTTATGTCATTTTACACCGTGCCGGGGGTAATAAATCATTGGTCTGCGTCCGGTGGGCGCTAAAAGCACACGCGGGTCGATGAGGTCGACCTGAACTATAAAAGTGGAAGAAAAATGAGGAATGTGGGGAAGACTGCCACCCCACAGGATGTTTAAAATTATAAAATAATGTAAACGTAGAAAAATTAGATCAGAAAGATAACAATATGATTTATGTTTTTTATATTAAAATATTGAATTATATTAGATGTAATAAAAATTAATAAAGACAATTATTTTTTCATGATTATTGCTAGCTAAACAAACATTCATATAAAGAGCAATGTGAAAAAGAAGTTGAATCACAATATACAGGATTTATTACAATCAAATATTAAATAAAATAACGTCAATGAAGGAAAATGCTATCTGAACCACACTTGTTATTATTAACTTTCATTATTGAACCGTTGATAAACTGATTGAAAAGAAAATAATTGGTGTTATTTTTAAAAATACTTTTTACCTTTATCAAAATAAGAAATACGGATAAAATTTAACACCATCGTTAATGACTTAAAATTCCAAATTACACAATAATTATAAAGAATTACTTTTTAAATTATATATTCAAATATTTATAAGGAAAAAGAAATTGCACGTTTTAAAAACAGAATAAAAAATATTTGCATGATACAATAAAATTTAATTTAATTATTCTGGACCTTTCCTGTAGCAATTTAATACCGTTTTAAAAAAATACAACTGATTTAAATTTTTCTCATATTAAGGTGTGCTCCATGGACATTAAGAAGTGCTACTCAATACTAGCGAAGTCTGGTGAATACAAAGTGTGCTAAAGAGTTTCTTCTTTGTCTCAATAATTGAGAAGTACACATGTTATTCGCTCATCTTTATTATCATCGGATAGTTGATATGACGCACAAACCCATTTATTTTATTCGATTTGGCAAAGCGTTTCAAATTAAACTATATTATGTACCATTGACCGTTGGATCATGGAGATGTTTTTTTCTGCAAAAAAATCTGCGAAATTCCTTTTATGAATAATTAAAAGGATATGATAACCTAACCAGACTTTCTTGAGCGTTATTTTTTAAATTTTACCGATGTCCATATATTAGATTGAAATCATTGAAAACTAAATTTAAATTTGCTTACTGTTAGCACTAAAATAGCACCCTGAATATCGGCAATGGCGGCTGCTGGTACTGTTTAAAGATTAAAGATAATCAGTTATGGCGTTTGGTACTTATGTATGTGCATACTCTACAATAAAATTAAGTTTATTGGACGGAGATAATGTTAAACAAGATTTCTACAAAAGTATACATAGATTACTACTACCTCACCCACTAACCTCAACTCAATAATTGCCGATTTTTTTATTTCTATTCTTTAGCGCCAGAACAGTAAGATTATATAAATCGTGAATTGCAGTATGATGATTACTTTAATTTTTTTCACACGGGAGAGATTTATTTAGTACATGTCGACATCGCATTTTTGATGCAATTTGCAGATGAAATGTGACAAGGTAAAATATGTGATTGGCAAATCGTCCATAAAAATACTGCTTGCCTTTTTTTGCATTTTCAGAATATATGTATCAATCTATCCGTGGAGAATTATTCAGTAATATTTTATCTTTATTCAAGTCCAATGTCATTCTACTTAAGTAATCGAACACGATCATATTTTGACAATGCGGATGATATTTTATAAAGAATTAATTAAATTCTGCAATAAATAATTTAAAACGATATAATACATTATTTGGCGTGACAAAAGCTGAAAATAAGCAGATAATAAGCCGCAATATCGGCCAAACACTCTGTATGAGCGTAATGCGGGATTAGTACCGCGCCGGTGTGCTTTGGGCCTAATGACGCGGTAATGGTCGCTCGGCGGCGGCTGCGTCTCTGGTGCGGAATGCATTTTTAATGGGCCGCGGTAACCCATTAGCCCCCGGCGGCGGCCATTCATGCACGCACCCCCTGTACCCTGAGCTTAATTCGATAAAGCAAAACTGCACAGTCTTCAGCAGAAAAATCGATAGATTCTACCCATTTTCTATTGTATAAGGCATCGCACCTCTAAAGTTATCTCAATGAGTTAGCGTGATTAAAAATAATCCGGATATTTAATAGGCGATGGGCGGCGCAGTTACCATCGCATGTTTACAACTGTCATAAATCTGCCAAGCCAAAGGGAAACAGCTGCTACGGGCCGGGCACGTAGCCGCCCAGGGGTCGGCAACGTCTACGTCTCTATTCTTGTCTATACAACAATATGATCGTAAAAGTTAATCACATAAAGAATCGAACAATTCATATTTCAGATCAATTCAACGACCAATCACTCTCGCAAGATACGCAAATTCATATGAAATTGTATTGAATCGTCAGTTTAAAATGATAATTAATAAGAACGCATTTTATATAAGCAAAATCTATGAGAATCTTATTAATGAGATGATTGTTTTTGTGAGACTTAGTTTTTAATCGATGTAAATACAAAGAAATTCCAAAGACACAATCTGTTGAATTGATGCCAAATAAAGATTTTTTAAAACGCCGATGAGAACGTCTTAGACTCGATTAATTTACTGCCATATATTAATTCGCTAATAATAATAGGATACAGCATAGAGTACAAATCCAAGTACCTTTTTTAATCTGAAATATATAATATGTGTCGGTCGTGCCAAAAATACGTACGTTATTTATAAGTTGCAATATTAAAAAAACAACATATTTTTAATCAATTATATATTTTTCCTTTAAATCTGTCATCTGGTTAACCGATGTTTAATTCCGTTGTTATAAAACATATTCGATTTAGAGCCAAAATACGAAAAAGCGTAGTTTTTTATATACTCCAAATTCGTATTTTGTATCCAAAATCTGAAGTGAACGAGAAATAAATGAAAATCCAAAGGAGCAAGATTCTTAGAATTGGAAGGATATAATAGTAACTCTCACTCAAATCCCTATTTTTTTTATAGTGTCTTTCGCTTTTGTCGCGGTGCATGGTAAACGCAACGCTTATTTGTCGGTTCTGGACGAGATTGATTTATGTCTTTAATCTCTCTAATTATGGATAATAAATATATGCATTAAACGCTTCATCCTTAAGCAACAATTCTAAATGAACGATCCTTTGAAATCCCACTACAAACACAACAGTTATTTCTGCAGAGCAGATGCATCCATCTCGGGCATGTATTTGTGGTGGTGAATCTGCAAGCATTGACACGCTGCAGCTAAATTTCCAAACTTTCTCAATCGCTTACGGACACATATACGCCACAACGGAAATGCCTAGATTTATCCATACTAAAACTCATAGAACATCGTCATCCAGTGATTTAGCCTTTCCACCTCCTGGTTAATTCGGCAACGGAAAATGCCTGATCGAAATCTGATTTCTACTTTTTAGATATTCGTTTGGTAACACAGTCATCTCGGTACACGTCACAAATCATTATACGATCACTGGCGGCAGATTCTCTAATTATGAAAAAAATAAGGAATATACCAACTATGAGTTGCGTGAAATACGTGTAAATCATTAGACTGTTCAGAATAAATAGAACAATAGTTGTTCGAGAGAGAAAAGCAAAAAAATAAAAATACAAACTTGCACTCCACATTTTTTAAATACATTTTTATAACTGTTTTTATTTTTATAAATTGTTGGTATTGTCGCGTAATTTTGGAACTACCTATATATATATTAAACGGATTCAAGCGGGTTTATAAGTTCGTTTATTCATATTCGACAATCGATAGTAAGATATTACAATTGATTTGTGATATTATTATACTAAAGATAGTTAGTTGTTAGTACCTAATTTGTGTTAGTAACACTAAGAAGAAGAAGAAAAACCCAAAGGGATAAACTTATTTAACTAGTGTGTTTGCTTAGAAATAAAAAAGTCTTTAGCCAGAAATTAAGAATTGGAATTACTAAGAATGCTAAGTTAAATCATTCAATCTTAAAACAGGTTAATATTCAATTAAACCAAAGTTACAAACTAGGTTTTCTTTGTTTTCGTTTACGGCGTGCAAAACTAAACCTAGACATAGAAGCAAATATGGAAACAAATCGAAGCATTCGAAATGTGGTGTTATTCTAAAAAAAAAATATTTTTGAAGAAGATAAACAATCGAACGCACGTCTCAATATTATTCTGAGCTATCTTTGAAATCAGAGGAAACTATAGACAAGAGAAGTCATGGTCATTTCAAATTCACCGTAGTAAATGCAGTGTGTGATTCAGAAAGCATACGGGATCCTGGGAGAAAAAATATCAAGAGTATGCCGAGGAAAATAGTCACGAGACTCGAGGGTTCCGATTTGCGGTTAAAACTCAGTCGATCGATAATGTATCGGGTTCGTTTACAAAACGGTTGAGGGCACCTGGGAAACGAGAGAGGAGGCTTCAGCGGGAGGATCGCGGGATAAGTGCGAGGGAGGAGGGCGGCGGGGGTAGCTGTGACGCGCGCGCGGGTTCGTCGACCCGGGGCGGCTGCAGCCGGACTGCCGCCGCCGCCATCTTGGCCGGCCAGCATCCCCTTGCGCCTCCGCCCCCCGACTACTTTCACAGCCGAATCGCACTGGTCGCCCTCGACGGCGAGGACATCTGCACCACGACTGTTAGGTTATGTACGCACGAGTCACGTTACTCCAGCCGGTTCCTACGGCGCTGGGCAACTGAGGGTGCAAAGCGAAAAGTGACGCCATGACCCCCATGTATTTGTCAGCTGATTTTCCGTAGTACGACTACGCTCGTACACAGTTTTAGTCAAAACTACGCATAGACATTTTGCGTTTAAAAAAAATATTAAAATTTGATTTTACTAAAGAATAGAAAACTGAACAAGAAAATTATTAATATTCGTGTAGACCAAAAATAAATTATTGTACTAACGAAAATTTTACATTTTTATGGTTTGGGCTTGTAAAAAGTTGAGTCCTCGAAACTTGCAAACATATCTTTACCCGCGCGCATGTGTATATGTGATTGAATATTTTATTTGGATTTATTTTATTTTTGGAAGCTCGGCTGCGTGAAAAATATTTTTACGTTTCCTTTTTTAAAATATTCATATAAATAAAAGCGATATCGGCGATGCTATCCGATTCAAAACGTTCTTTAGAATAGTTTTAATATTTAAATTGCGACGATTGCATTAGTGTTTCTTTGAAATCGTATATTTTATTACAATTTTCCGCGAAATTAAATTGTTCCGCCTGGAGTATTTTTTTCTGAGACAAAACGATTTCTTGTCAGGATTACTTGCAGCGCGACCTGGGTCAACTTTGGACGTAATCATATCTCATAATTTTAGAACGGTGTCGATTTATTTTTGCGTAATCCGCGAGCGTTTTAAATACAAAATACGGGACGAGGAACTGATATTGATTTTTGCATTACACCGCCGCGAGTCCTTGTCGGTATGTGTGCAAAGACATCAGTCAGTATCTCGTATCGGGTCTATTAAGGCATAACAAGCTAAAAAGACCCTCGCCGCGTAATGAGGCTCTCGAATCGAGAGGGCTCATTATAAAGAGAATAATGAATTTCGTACGAGCCGTTGTTTTCCGATTGTTTCGTTAATAATTTTAATTGTATATAACGATCGGACGCAATCGAGGGTGTGCGCACGTTCCATTATAAATAGGCGGTATAATTTTTCTATAAGTACGTTTGTGCTTTGATTTTCCGCAGACGTCGGCAGCGAGCGATTGACAAACCAGTGTCGCGGTAGCTATTGTCCCGCGGGAGTTAAGTGACATGTTTCGGTCGTTGCGAAAAACATACATTGTCAAAGTGGCGTGACATTTGTGTGTATGTTAAAAAAGAAAAACAGCCCCTATAGTCTGGGCATGCGAGAGGGTCGATTTATTGGCGCAGGCGCGCGGGCCGCCGTTTGAGACACTACCTCCTTTCCTCTCCGTCCCTTTGGCTGCCCGCAAACCTGGCAGATATACAACCGGGGCTTAGGGATACTACTATATTAATTATTCCAGCGAGTAGAGTGCCAAACGTATATAAACTTCTCTACATGTTTTATACGAGGAATATATAAATTAAAGTTTTAAATAATCTGCAAGATATTTTGAGCTGATATTTTTCTATAAAGATATATAAAACTATTACAATACATAATAATACTCGATGATTCGTAAAATGTGTATTAAAAAAAAACGTTGCGCTTGAAAATGTAACAAATATTTTAAAATATTTTAGAGACATATATACCGGCATAGAATAAGCTTTAAAATTGTATCTTAAATTCAAACCACGAGGCAATAATTTCCAACCATCTGTGAATTATAAGAAAATCTATGAATATTATTTGTTTAATATCAAATAAAAACCCTTATTTTCGTTTACAAAACCTTAAATCAAGATTTATTTATTTTAAATGTTTAATATAATTTACATAGATTTAACAAAAAATATAAATAACGTTAAAAATAGCTATTATATTTACTTGTTTTAATTCAGGGATAAAAAATAATAATTTTGGTTTAGCAAATATTTAAACCACGCAAATAAATTTAAAAAAAAAACTGCCCTCTATTGTTGAATAGAAAATGATTAAGGAATTTTATATTTGAATATAAAATTGGTACCTCATTCGCCAGCAAAAAAATATATCAATATCAGACATGAAATATAGATAAAAATGAAAATAGGAAATGCCTAAAAACCTTGTTTTTAAATAGACTCCTACTACTAATATAAAATTGGTTCGTGGATAATAGCAGCGAATTTTCCAGACCTTGCAATTCATTTCCTGGAAAACACTGTATTTACAACACATTGTACTAATAAAATAATTATGAAGGGGTTTATTATTATAGAGTCACGCACGTTCAAATATTTGTATACCTTTGTGCAAAACGTGAAGTGTGTGCATTAAATTAATAATTTATGCACACACAACATTCGCTTGTGTTAGAAATGTTTGCAGGTCAAAAATAAAAATTTGTGCGCAATATTCCTAATTATTCCGAAATGTGGATTAATTTAACCGTCGGAAATGCCAATACGTCAATAATAAGTTGCCAATGCGGAAATATGTTTCAAATGTATCGACAACTGATCGGTCGGTTTGCGTGCGTTCTGTAATTTATTGGTCGAGCAAATTGCATATACACCAGGACATACGACTGCATAATCTATCGGAAACGACCCTCTGCGGTTTTAAAATATTCACAACCGAAAGTCATCGCCTGCATTAGAAATGGCGTCGGGCCGCTTCCGTTTCAATTCCACTTCGGAAATTTAGGCGAGGTAATCTTGTAAAAAGATCCCGATCGTTTATCACAATAAGCGTATTTTCGGTACAAACCCCTTATTTCGGATTTTCGGTATATTGTTTCATTCGGCACGTGTGCTATAAATTGCGCTTAATGTTACATGCTCGACTTTAGTTGAGAAGGGCTATTGCGAAATAAATGTTTTATTGCGGCCATTGCGATGGAACGGACATACAGATATTTTGATCGATATTTTACTACATATTTGACATCAAACACGTAGTAGAACATATGTTTAATGTTCACATGCAATATTCATGTCTGAAAGCAGGTACTATTTGTTTAGTAAGGTACATAGACAAGTTGCATTACGCAACAGCGATCTATATCTGTTACACAGTATGTAGAAGGATGTAATCGCTTTTAACCGTATAACCGTTAGCATGTATATTCGGTAGTGCGATTTAAAATAAATATTTCACTCAACATTGACAGAATAAAGTAAACGAAAAAATTCAATGTGACTAGAGAATATTGATATCAATATAATCTGCGCTTTAACAGAGAGAGATTTCGCGATTGAAATTGTAATTTCTCCACGGAATAATGAATTTATTAAATTAATATTTATAACACCGTTTGCGATGTTGATATCACTACTCTATGCCACATTTACAAGTATAATATGATAAGGCTCCTGCTCCGTAATTGATTTATCACGCGTTTCACATATAATATTTATTTCGGCCATGACGATGACGCAAAAATGCCTAAAGATTAAAGGCTATACGGTTTCAGGATTAAATTATAAATTGGCTCTGGCTTGTGTAAATATTTTGAGAGTTTACGTGATCAAACGAATTGGTGGACAGGCCCGGTACAAAGCTACAAGGAAAGGGTTGCTTACACCCCAAACTCGGTAAGAAAGGTATTTTCAATTATTTGAATTTATTTAAATATGCAATATTTTTGTTGAACGAACATGAATATATGATTGTAGAACAGCAATATTAATTTTTCGCATTTAAAAAATATTACTAAGGGTTTATGTTTTGTAGAAAAATATCAAAAGGAAGCCAGATTACATATTAATATTTTCATAAAAATGTATAATGGCAATACGTCATATAATGGCAATGTGCCATTTAATATTTAATAATAAAAATATTATATAGATGTTAATATAAACGTTTTTCTCAATAATTCATAACGTAAATCGGCAAGATATGTAATATATTATGTTTATATATACATTTACTTTATTGTAATTATCATAGTCAACAAAAATTAATACAATCACTTTTTTCAGTATCTATATCAATCATGTACAACTTTACATAAATCCCAAGTAACATAAAATGGATTAATATTACCTTCTAAAATAATAGAATTTTAAGAGCAATCCCCAAAATTTTAAAGTAGGTGAACAATGAGATAGTCTGAGCACTTATAGGCTTATAATATATTTAAGTCAACCCATATATATTCAGATAATAATGCCATGTGACGTTAAACTCCGAACAGAATGGAGTGCAATTATTACAGAACGTGTAGTCAAAAATTTCATATATTTCATGTGCTCAGATGGCACAAATGATGCTGGTATTACGGATAGTTTTTTTTATTCTATAGCATTGTTGTATCTACAACTTAACTGTGCAATTAATCTCGCTAAACAAATACGGTATGTGTACAGTACTACGCTACGATAAAATAAAATGTTTCTGTACCTAACGTCACGTTTGTTTTCTGAAAGCAAACGGCTGTTATTTATTTTTATCATATATCACTGGGAATAAAGCAGATTTTCGCTTAGTACAGTTTTTCTAATTATTAATATATACAGAAATATTTAGGTGTATTCGATAATACGTATAATATTTTGATTAAAATTTTATAAAATGTTTATACGATGGAGCATTTCCAGCGATGCCAAAATCGAGTGTTGGGTGGACATTTTGAATATATAGCAAAATGTGGTTCAAGAAAGCATTTTTATATACACACATACAATGATACGTGTACTATAAATGGCAAAAAAAGATTGAGAGAGTGACGATAAAAGATATGAAAGAAAATGGTTTCGTCCCACATGAAAATACAAGTGGTGTTCCTTATCGTCTGTCCTCGAAACCCAGAATTTTACTTAATTTTTTTTTATTAAGAAAAACGCGAAAGAATCGCTAAAAAAAAGGTTCCCGTAGATAAGGTTATCGATTTTTGAGTTAATTGTATAAACCTTGTAGACCCCGAGCAAGTACCGCCCAGGGGTCCATTCTTTATCAAAAAAATGGTGTACAATGTTTTTTTACGTTAAAATTAACTTTTTTATAAATGCTGCTCCGACCATTATTGCAGTGTTTTTTTCCTCACAATTCAAGATTAAAATAGCACTGAGAGTGGAACTGGATGGCAAAATTATTTTTTAATTTTTTATCGCGCGAAACGACAAAATTAAATGTCATTTAAAAACTGAACAGCCCTGATAATATTGATTTTCTATTAGGACGATATACGGCCTCAAGTGAGATTGATGATTATATAAAAGATGAAGGCTCAGTGATGGAATGTTACCAAATACTATTTAATGCCTATACAATTTTTAAATAATCTGAAAACGCGTCAAAATAATAAAAAAAAGTAAATTAAATATCATACGAGATTAAATTGGATTAATTCGTATTTTTTTAGATATACTATAATATATATATAGAATACCAATACTATAATATATACAAATTGAATACAAATCCTCTTAACCCAAGCTAACTATATATGTATATACTCAAATAGTGATAATAGTTTATATATAACACATAGAGGGTATGGTCGATATTTGTACTGGGATAATTTGTACCCGAATCGACATCGGACAAAGACTTGACAATGACAAGAAGTGTATCGATATCGAATAAAAAATTTATACTAGAAATCGGGGACACAGGTGAATCGGCACACACAGTAGAAAACAAGCTTTTATACTTCGTTTGATGTTTCTCGATCTAGGGTGATATACAACTGGCCCGTGTATCGGTTGACAGGTTAAAACGTGACTCTGTCGAATATTTCAAAATTCTGGTCAAATATCAGACGGAATAAGAACGTACACATCAAAGGAACTGGAACTAAATGAAATTACATACAAAATTTTGCCGAGAAAATTCGTTTCTGTACAAAAAAAAAATATGGCACATGTGTGAATCGGGACCCTAGGTTAATATATTTAAAAAAACATAGGGGATCAAAATAAGAATTGGGAAAAACAGGCAATCCCTTACGTGTGCAGATTTTTGATAGGTTAAGATATTTGTCACTCGCATAATTGAATTTATCAAATGCAAATAAAAAAATCTTATTAAATAAATAAATAACGATATCTATTATATATCAAAATTTATATTTTAATGATTTTAAATATGGCAATTACAAGTAGAGCTTCCAGCGTTTAAATTAGAATTATTCGATCCTCAATTTTCGATGTTGGTCGCTGAAATTCGACCTCAAGCTGAAAAGGTTTCACGGACTACGTACAAAAAGTTGTAGGCAACTTTACTCTGTTCCCATCGGTTTAATTATGACACAAACAAACATTGTGACCAGTGGTCATCAATACATATATATATATATATATATATGTATGTACATAATGCTGTGAGCAATGAAACATCTGTTGTTTGAAACTAATGTTGGTTGACCAAGTTTGAAAATTATTTTGGCAACTCCGATCCAAATAAACGACAGGGTTACTCGTTAAAAATATTTTCAGAAGAATATCTAAAATAATCGAGGTTTAATATTAAAACGCACGAAAAAAGTCACGCAAATAAAATTTACCTGGCTTTTTTCAATCAATGAATCACATTTAGATTGGAATAGATCCTGATTCAAGAAAATTTCGAACCAATGTATCGTATAGCAACCTTATAACTAAGTTGCTATGTATGTAATGAGAATTTCTCAAGACAATGCCCAACATTCTCGAAGCTTTATTATATACTCTTATACATGTGAATTGAACATAAATTTGGAGTCGAACAGAATTCTATTGACGATTTCCTAAAAAGAGTTATGTTCCCAAGCACGTAAATTGTTGGCAAGACGTAGTCCTTTCATATCTTCTCCAAGTATAGGAAAACATCGATGTATTTTTGGTCAAAAATCCTTTCCATCTTCTTCATTCTTCATAACATTCAAGTTATATATCGTCGAGCATACCTAAACGAAAAGTAATTATAAAGTAAACATTCAATATATCAATGTTACAAGGTACGCCAAGGACAAGTGTATCGACACATCAAAAAGTTATGAGATTTGCACTTATTTTTCTATCAAACTATGTATTATATATTAATTTATTTATCAACCCCAATATTTTTTATATATTCGAGTATATCATATAACTTCTAGATTATTTAAGCATTGTTATACTCAAGCATTGTTTTAAGCATTGTTATCATAAAACAATATTTAATTAAAAAACACTAAGTGAAAAGTTCACTTTCACAGATACTCGGTTAAGTTGAGAATCCGAAGTAAAACAACTATTGAAAATAAAAATAATTTTAGGTATAAAATTCCTTCAGCAAAAATACATCATAAATTAACTTTTTACGATTAGAGTAAATCTTCCTACATTCTGTATAATTCACAATTATTTTTAAATGTGATCATGTTTCGATATTGCATGCTTTTGACAAAAGAATATTATAAAATGCCATTCTTCGTGTATATTCACATCAGTGCACAATTGTACCGACACCATATTTTCTCGATGCGAAGCTCCAAGTATTTAGGATTGAAAATAACAAGAGTATACATAATTTGCACGAATGACTACCCTAGAATAAATTAATAATAAAAACATCCATAAATGTATTTCAGATTATGATGTTTTCGTCAGAATATTATAACATAAATTTAAAATAATTTATAATATACGACTATGTTTAAATATGTATACTATTTAAAACATTGTCTGAGAGTATTTACGATAAGATAAGATATAATATTTATATATTATGGGGCAGAGTGTAAATAACAACAGAGCCGCAAGAGAGACACATGAATATATTCACTAAAACCCGACACAAAAGAAATACTTATCTTTTTATGTGCGATGAAATTTTCAAAATATGAGATTTCAGATAATAAATATATGATAAGCTACTGCATAGAAAAATATATTTATTTTATTATTAATAAAGACCACGTATGTATTATTCATACATGTCTCAGAAGCAAATGACTTCACAACACAAACATGGTATAGCATCTCTTTGTGTCGCATATAATACGCCCTCATACTTACATTCAAATGAAATCTTTGCATCTACGGACCATAAAATTAGTTTTCCAAGAAATTCATCTGAACGTGACGCATTGCTCTAATGATTTATCCAGATAACGAATTTAAAATTTATCACCGTGTATAAATCATAATTATATGCTCATTTAAAACGCTGATTATATTTATGTTTGTTTTGCGTTCTAGCCAAAACGTGCGAATAGTTTCCACGAACGTTAGCTGTATAATTTGGGATACATTTTCACAATGGAAAACACTAGAATAATAGTATACGGAAAAATATTTATACAATTATATTATTGATTGAATTATAGAGTGTGAAAATTCCTTAAGCATTAATAATTATTTAAAAAATTGATGCGAACCTTATTCATGGTTTATATTTCTAAAATATTAATATATTATGACATGGCTACGCTCGGGGTTGATTGCTTTGTTTTATGCAAACTTAATGAAAGCTTTACGTTTTGTTGAATATACAACATGAACAGTTTATTAGCCATAAATCGTAGGAAATTTTTCGAAATAATTTCTGCGAAAATACCATCACATTTAAGTTTTATGTTGTTTATTTATTCTAATAAAAATAGTATATTATATTACATTATCGCTAAAATTATACATACATTCCAATTTTTTTTGTAAAAAGTGAAATATATATTTGGCTATTTTCCAATTCCAAGGTATAAAATAATAATATACACTATTATTCGATTATTCTAATAATAACTAAAAAATACATTTATTATTTCGAGTGTCATGCATACACACTTTTGCTTTCAAAAAGCATTATAAAACAATATAATAAAAAATAACTTGATGAATATACATTTTTCGTAATAGAATAGTGAGAATCTATTGCGTAAATTATACGTTCAGTCAGGGTGAAATTTCCGGTATAAAATTAGAATTTTCGTGGAAGTACTTCCGGTTTATAAAAAACCCTGTCAAGGAGAATTTTCCGGTCCGTGATTTTATTTTTTTTAAAAATATTTAACGTGACACATAATCGAACTATAAAATTGCGACAGGTTTATATATATAATATATAAATATATCGTTTAGAAAGAAAATAAAATGTATTATTAGACGAAAACATCTGCCCTGGAAAGATATATCCCATAAAGCTGCTTATGAGCTTTGTATAATTTCGTTTTTATCAATACCGAATCCGACAATTCGTTTTGCAGCAGGTTTCTATTGCCATTTTATTACGAGAATTATCTTAATAAAAAAAATTATGGCCTGACATAATAAGAATGTGGAAATAAGGGAAAATGGAGCAATGCACACATGTTCAGTATCAAACATAAAATAAAACAAAAAAATCCAATTGATATGTATTCGATAAATATACAAGAAATTGTATATGTGATATTTTTTTAAACACACAGCGTCCAATTAAAATTACAGTAAAAATAATTACCCTTAGAATAAAACAAAATAAAATTATACCTAGGGAATAAATTAACAACAATGTGCAACGAATGGTTTATGTAAATAAATTACAAAAAATGTTATGATAGTGCTAAATAAATAAATCGCTCATCACAGATAGATCACATATAAATTAAAAAGAATGTAACGTATCAACATCACCTCTAGTTTGTTCCATATTTAAAAATTCAGCATATTCAGTACTCACCTGTAACAAAAAAATAAATAAATTAGTTAACTGTAAAAATAAATAACTATAATTTTACAAAAAATATAATAGTTTTATATAATTTCAGTATGTGATATGAATTTTGTAATATCTTTATCTTCTCAATATAAGATTAGGTTTTAAAGTAAACTCGATCAATATTAATTCCGCGTCACACCCAGATACGTTAAATGCGTTTCTGTGTACGTATTATCGTATTATCTTGAAATTTAATCAAGCCCAGATGTTTTTTGACTTACGAGTTAATATATTACATTAATATGAAGGCGTTGAAAACAATGTGTGACTAATATCTACACTACGGCGCACAAATCGTGATAAATTCGCACAGTTACATTAAAATTATCATAAATCAGTACCGAAACGAAAGCGGAGTCGCAACTTATTTTTGGCTAATTCAGTTTTAATAATGCCAAGCATAGATCAATAACGAATTATGGCGAGGGATAGAGGCGGGATAGCTGGAACTGTTCTCCCGTCTCTCCCCAATCCCACACAGTCCTCCTTCGCCGGTTATCTACTTGACACTCCTGCGGGATTCGCATAAGCAATGAGCGAGAAAACGGATGTAACCTGTCCCGTGGGAGCGGAACACCATTCCAGCTCTCCGGCTCCTTTTATTTTGCCAAATTCGTCGTGAACTTCAATCCCGAATTGTTGCCAAATAATACGGTACTCATGAATGTTATACCGAGATTGGTTCAGTTATTTATATAAATACAATTGAATAACAAATCTATTTTTTCTCCGAGGCTCGCAACGCTTTTTGTATTAGTATGAATAACAATACGGTACAATTTCAATTGTTTTTGTGTGGGAAAAATAATATACGCATATAAAAATGTATATAGCAATCGATAAAGTCATATTTTTACAAACATAGGATTTATTTATTACATTGCTCAAATAAACGTAGTCAAATACCTTTTATGTGGTGTATACGTATCACAAGGAATCGCAAGAAAACTAATATACAATAAAAATATAAGAATATTGTTTACAATTTCCGAAAACCAATAAATTCACAAAACTAAATAGATTTGTTCAACAGAAATTATTTCAAATTTTAATATACATGACTTTTAAAACCTTTTTTATAAATTATATGAAAAATATGTTTCAGAATCAAAATTATTCGATGATATTCCTGGTGACAATGATGGATACGAACTTTTGTAATTCGGTGAAGATTTTTATAAAGAGTAAAGCGTCAATTTTACCCTTTTTTCTAAATAGTTAACTTTTTAGTATAATTTTATCTAAATTTTATAGTTTCTATATTATCTAGTATTTTATATTTTCCTCATGAAATTGCATAAAATATAAATCTATGAATCCGTATTTAAAGAAACTCATTAAAGTAAACTCGATGATACACACATTTTTAGATCATAAGATTATTCTTTATTTTAAACTAAACAAACACTAACATAAAAAAATATCAAATATCATAACAAACTTGAATCTATGCATATACGGATTTTTTCTAATAAAATCAAAAAGCTGCCAAATATTTTATGAACCAAATTTAAGTGTCATAAATAAATATCGCGAAAAAGATTTTTGATTTTCTCGTGATGAATGATATTGTGGATTTCTTTCAAGAGTTTAATGAATTTTGCTAATTATACTAAGTTTGGTAATTGAGTAATTATAAGCGCATATATCCAATTTTATTTATCAAGTTATACTTGTACCATCGCTTATTTTATGGCCTTTCCCATTTGTAATAGTTATGCAATTTTTAAAAATGTACTTCTGATTTAATAGAGATTAAAATACACATAAATAATTTTACACCAAAAGCCTATCTTTGTCGGGAAATTAGCCTAATTTTAATTAAACATACAATTTTTAGCTAATGAATGTTATAAAATTGCTAAAAAAAACAAAAACAAAATTGAAATTTTAAAAAATATTGAAAAACCTTAAAATGATAAAATCTAGTCATATAAAACTTATATTTGAGTATTCCCAAAAGAATAAGGGCAATTATTAAAGCACGCGGGGGCAACATTTATCAGTTTTATCTATCAGTGTATCACATTATTACCCATTATTTAAGGTACTCCATTCTTTTTTAAACATTAAAATACACTGAATAAATATTTCGAACTGTAGTAAATCTGTTCTCTCAAGTTTTTTATCCATGGGATTCGTATTTCAGTACTTTTTCTTACAAAGTAAGACGTTAGATATAATATTTCATTCTTCTTATCAAAGTTGCAGCTGTAAGCTTTATTTTCATAATATTACTCAATAAATTTCTTTTACTATAAATTAAAACATATTTTTAATATCGTTATTCAAGTAAGTTAATATATTAATTTAATTAAAGCTATTACTGTGAAAAATGCCGAGAACAATATATATTAATATGTATATGACATCGTACACAATGTATTTTCAGAATGAAATTAAAATTCATCTGTATAATTTTTGAAGGATGAATTTATTAGAATATACATTTTTTTATTCTGACATTTATCAATGAACATCATCCGCCATCAGATCAATATGTATAAACCTGATGTATAACGAGCTTAATATACATAATATAATTTAATTTAATTCAAACATTTTTAAGATAAACTTACAGCCAATTTAAAGATTATACGACACATAGTTATACATAAGCCATTTAAAAGATTTTCAAATAATATAAATAATCTAAGCAATTAATAACTTCCTAATAAGGGTTTGCCAAATACTAAAATATCATATGAAAAAAATTAAAATCAAAATTTCTAGGAGATATCATAAAAAACTACTATGGAAAAAGGACACAATTATTTAGGTTTAAACAACGACCTTGAAAGTGAATTCTGAATTGTATTTAAACTATTGTAAAATAAGTCTATATCCTCGTTTAAGCCATTGTAAAAATTGCACACTCTGACGATGTAAGTATTAAAATTAAATGTTAATATTTTATGTAAATACTATATTTGTAGAATGTGAATATAATAAGATAATATATGCATAATTTCAGCGTTGTCAGTTTTACGTATATAATAAAGTAAAAATGTGTATGTGTATATTGTAATTTACAATAAAAAAGTCGTCTGGTTATACTTCAAAAAATTTAAAATTCAAATTGTTTCCGTCCGCTCTGGGACCGAAGATTTTTACTTTAAAATCTGACGGAAATTCTCATAGAATATAAGAAGATAAGTAATAGAATTAAATATTTAAATATATTAATAATAATGTTAAACTATACGAAATGCAAGAAATATATAACATACTTAAGTATTAATTGATCTTTTTGATATGCCGTAATAATATTAAAATTTATAGAAATCTATCAATATTTAATAACGTAACATGTCAAAAAATATCCAAGTTGTCAGTGTGGAAAACACCAAAGCGGAAATCATAAAATGAAGTTTAAGGTGAAACAAAGTTCAGGGGAATAACTTCTACATAAAAGATTTCTCTTCAGTTTCCTACGACATACACTTACACACACACATTCCTATGATTCATGCTACCAAGTATTTTTCCGACAGCCCTGATATTTTATTTTCATTCATTTTTTATCACAGTTTGTAATAAAATGTGCTTAACCACAGTTGATAAATAGTTTACATCAACTATGGGTGAATCTGTATTATTTCATGCGGTAATAGAAATATTTCATAATTAATAACGTTCATGCAAAAGTTTTTAAAATTACAATAAAGCGTCAAATCAATAAATTCAATCTTTATTAATTTAAAAAAACATATGAATAGAATTGAAACGTTGTATAATATCTCTATGACAGGATAAAATCATTATTCGATTCTAAATAGACGTAATGAGCAGAACACAGAACATTCTCGGTTGATATTAGTACAATAGAAATACATTTACCGTAAATATATATATTATTATTTTCTATGTAAAGAAAAATTTTGTCAAATATTCTATATTATTTTTTTATTTCTGATTATTTTGTAATACATAGGTCATAATATATATAGTTAATCTACAACAACATGTGCAAATTTGGTTATTAAATTTTTAGTCATGAAAGTGGATGAATATCATTATATTCCAAAACAAAAAATAAATTATTCCACTTTATGGCAACATGCTCACTGGGTTTCATTAAAAAAACTTAAAATTGCTTTCTAACTTTTTCATTATCATCAACTGTTTCATGCTGTCATACTCGTGCGCAATATGATCGAGTGTCAGGTATAAAATTATAACTCCTGACGAATTCCCGAGAATATATAATATATTATTTAAATCACCCAGAAAACGATTATCGTTGAGATTTTTCAAAGGAATACGTCTCACCACAAGCATATATCTCCGAGCGATAACATTCAAATTTATTTGGAAATTGATGTACTTTAAATCACTGTTTTTTAAACGACCACACATTTACCATTTTCCAAATTTAATAATTTGCAGAGAAGCTGCACAATAAGTATTAATATAGTTAATTATATTTATGTAATATAAAATTAATAAACAATTATATCATAATTAACTGTAAAGTTTTATGGAGATTATTATATCCAAAGAGTTTTAACATCTTATTCTTCAATCGAGAATTAATTATTTTAAATTCAAAAAGTTAACATAATTTAATTATTCCTCAAAAGAGTTTCGTTGTTTACGAAATTTTCTCTAAATTAATACGATTTAAACGATTTGTATACAGCCCTCGTGGAATTTCCACGAATACAATTTAGCAGTGGGAGTAGGTCTCATTTTATTTTTAATTTTTTTCTCATCACAAGTACAATTAAGAGAGCGCACGTATTAATTTATGTTAAATATTCATAACAATTTTAACATTAATGGGAGAAATAAATGAGCGTGTAATGGATATCAGTTTGCTGAAGCGAAAATTCAATAATATTTAAGAAAGCTAATATCAATCGAGATTAAATATTTTTTCTTTGAAATATTGTATAATATATAAAATTATGAATTTTAATTATCTTTAATGTGTTTCTTTTTCTGTATTTATCAGGCTATTAAAAACAGTAT
The DNA here is from genome assembly GCA_022495035.1 of Philopotamus ludificatus. Lineage (NCBI taxonomy): Eukaryota > Metazoa > Arthropoda > Insecta > Trichoptera > Philopotamidae > Philopotamus > Philopotamus ludificatus. Next base: position 253,454 of record JAGXCT010037092.1, on the reverse strand, counting down.
AAAATAATATTTTTTCAGCTGATATAAACATGATATTTTCAGGACATACATTTATAGGTTGAATCAATTCATCTTGGTATTGCCCTAATAATCATTACAATTATGTTCGAGAATAACTCCTCGTTAAATGCTACATTATTAGATTTTCCGCCGCATAATCTGATGGCTCCGAATGCGTTGTTCTACCATATTGCATCCAGTCGTGCATATGAAGCGAATACATGAACACCGGATGGCGAATAGTTCACAATAGCTACCCACGTTGAATGCAATTGTCAGAATAGTGCATCCGAAGATATAGCATCGTCGCCATTGCATATTGATGCGCATGCATTTCATAATGGACTAGCCGGATGGTGATTGGCTAAACCGACACTTTACTTTTTTAGTCATACAATGCAGCCTCATCGAACCTTTGCACGCATTGCATACTAATCAGATAAATAAGTGTTAATTGGTTAATGGAAATTAATCATTTAAATTAAAATAAGTCCGTAGGGAAAATATGCATGGAATTGTGACGAACAACGCGGTTTCTTGAAACAAATAACAGTCCTCGAATGAATGTATGAGTTTAGAGTATTTACTCAGAAGACAAATCGTTATTTATAGTGTAACGTTAAGAAAACATTTGTATGGATTTCACACGAAGGCGTCCTGGCTAAATCTGACAATACGACGAATATTTTTCTCCGCCATTTAATGCTTTTTTTTACTTGTGCACATGTCTGAGCGAATCGCATCCACACCAAAACCGACGTCTTCCTTTTTATTTTTACATTTTGTATATTGAACGCATCAAGGATGCTTTATCTCTGTCGAGATTCGTGTGTGCTGACACATGGAACTGTCACATCAAATAAATATTAGATGCAAGCGGATTTAAAATAAGGAAAAATATTACTATACACCATTTTTCATATGCCACAATATTATAAATACAACGAAAAAAAAACATTTATTCCCTTAACTATTAAAAATAATCTGTACTAATAATTTAACAAAATATGAATTAGATATATGTACCTGTTAAAAGGCTTAATTATTGTTTTTTTTTATTATCGTCAAACCGAAAAGATAACCATCGCCAATAAGTACGTATATTTTGTAAATAAATTACAAATTTATCATGATATGAAATATTATGTACGGGCACGTCAGGGTCTTAAATTATGCGAATATCACGGTTTATCGGAAACACAAATCATTTTGTACAAATTTGCTCAACAATCTCATACATTTTCACGGGTTTAGTTGACAACCTCTGAAAAAGGTATCTAGGTCAAGCACGCTCCTGATGCCGAAAATAATGCCAAGGTTTTGACCTTAAATATCATACAAAAATCTGATTATTTGCACTATTGCATCTGTGTTTTTATAAGATGAATAATAATATTTTTATTATATTAAATTGAATTATTATACACTGATTCTAAAGTAGCATTACTGCTAAATTTCAATTATTATTTATAATATTCATCGTATGCCCACATCTATAATTGCACAATCGATATTCAGCATGAATAATTCAAATAATCAAGCAAGAGTAATATATAACGAGGTATTATTATTTTGCATTATGTACTGCATATACGTCCGTATATGCAAATGTCACAAATGCACATACGGACAAATATAAAATAATCGTTTTGAGGCTTAACGTAACTTAAAGTTCCGCAAGCCAATTATGCGAGCAGTTAGCTACGGAGGACAGAAACTGTTCAGAATCTCTTGGGGCTACTATTATATACAGACATTCATATCCATAAAACTGAAAATTAATATTATTCGAAATAGTTAGCATGGGTCTCATTAAAAGATATGACAAAACATAATATAACAATACTGAATATATATTTTACAATACTGAACCATTCAGAGAACGAAATGAATTTTGCGTACGTATAAAGTGACATATGGAGTGCTTTAAGTTCGGTTTAAGAATGAGGACACAGTGGTCAGCAAATGCTTTGACCTGTCAGCATAGTGTTTTTTTTTATCGAGGTCGCGTTTATGTTTTTCCGTACAAAAAAATAGTATTATGCAAAATAGGTATTGGTATGTAAATAATGTACGTATTTACGAGTACTTACTCTAATATATTATGATCGAAGAACACCTCTGAAGCTTCGGAATCGCTTCTCGGAAGTATCAACTTCGGAAGAACGATTCCTTTCTTGCGCCGTCCTTTGATGCTTAGCAGCGGCTGTGTAAAGTTGAGGAGATCAGGCGTCGTCAGCGGACTGTGGGGACTGAGGATCATCAGTTTTCTAGATCCGTCCTGAGACGAACCCATGCCCATGAACGGTCCTCCCGAGGGAGGCAGACTCAGATGCTGTGGGGTTAGCCTTCTCTCGACCCCCGCAAAGAGCCCCCTTCTCCTCTCGGCGGTGATCTGAATCGACTCTTCTTGGTTGAATGACCCCCCCATTTCCTCGCCCGACAGTGCTCTCCTCTTGAGCCTCATGTCTCTGTCGTAGCTGTCGAAACTTCGGTGTTCCGTGTTCGACGTGAGAACCTTGCGAACGTCTCTCTCGCTGGACGTCAGAAACGACCCTCTGTGGGCGTGTAGCGTTTTCTCAGTCGATACGCTCAATTGATTAGTGTTCTCCTTGGCTACGCGCAAGCTCTCCATAGATTTGGTCGTTTCGACCCGACCGGTGGTTAAAAATTGACCAGACGACGCTACATTCCTCTGTCCAAAAATCTTAATTTCCGGCTCGTATTCCTCTTGACTCGAGCTGGAAGTGGCACTTCGTGAAAATAATCCTAGTTTCGCTGAGAAGCGTTGGTCAGTGTATCTGGACGTACTTGTTTTGCCGTCTTCCTTGTACGAGGACGATTTCTGTATCCCGCCACCCGATCCTTCATAATATACTTTGGTTACTCTGTTCCCATCCGGGCCAGTCTCTGACTTGGTCTCTGCCGATTCCTCAGATTCATTGGAGGCTTGATGAGTGATTATCTGACAGGTCGGTATGATCTTACCAGTCTCTGAATCTAGTTGACTTAACGTTTTTGTGAAAGTTTGTGATGTTACTTGCGATGAGCTAAGTTGAGATATCGATGACATTTGTATGTTTCTATCCAAAATGGACGATAATTGAGATTTCGATAATAGATCGTCGGATAAATGTTCCGATTTGTTATCTTCTGTGAAAGACGATTGAGTGGAATTTTTGAGGGAAGATAAAGACGACGTTGTTTTTTGGGTGGAGGTGCTGGAGTATGACGTGACTTGGGCGTGAACCCTAGTCGATCTCTGCTTAACGACGCTGTGTGATGTAACAACCCCTTGGGTTAGCTTAGTGTCATCGTCTTCCTCTTCCATTTTGGATAAATATATAGATCAGTATACAGTTTTAATTGCTTTAATATTATAATGGATCCGACATTTAACTGTTATTAATTTTTAACGCAAAATCCTGAAACAGAAGAGCACACTTTATTCAACCATCACTGATGATTATCACTTTAATTTTACAACACCGTAAGCCAAGGCATTAGGGCATTTTACACTCACGTCAATAAATTTAAGTACACATTTCATTATTAAAAACATTAATTAAGTTTATATTTTGAACACTATATACATGTTTTTTAAAACGTGGAAAGCATTATTAATAAGAGCATTGGGTTAGTTTGTGTTTAAGTCAGATTATAGAGGTTACTTAAGATATTATTTTTTACAAGAAAAAAATCATCTATGGAAAAAAAATCGGTGGTATAATTTTGATTTTATCAAAAAAATATAAAATGATTTGTATTAGTTCGGTAGGAAACGTCATAATATATACATCTGAATGGAGTGGTTTTATTATGATTAGTATATGCATATTGAACAATCAGCCAAAACAATCGATACAACAAACTTTAGAATAATTTGGGGTATTACTGTTTAATCACCATCGTCTGCACATTGAGGAAGTTGGTTAGGCAATTAATTAGATTTATCTTGCAGGGCAAGGACTTCTCCCAGATCGTTAGAAGCTTGGGTGAGTGCCTGCATTTGCTCTTGGTTCAATCCGGAAGCTTTCACTTGAACCTTAGCACTTTTGCTAGACTCTTCCGATTCCTGGGACGATTCGTTACGAACAGTTTTCGTATTGCCGAATTCGTCAGTGAAAGTCTGCTCTTCGAACTCCTCCTCGTAACTGCTGGAAAATGACTGGGAGAATTCTTGGCGTGCCTCGATGCAGACCCTTGTCTGTTCTGTTTTTTGTTGCATCACACTATCCATTGTTTGTTGGACCAACTGGGTGGATGAGGTGATTTGCTTATCGCTTTCAGACATTTTTGGATATTATTTTTTTAACGGAGTATCTAAAATATAAGAATTGAAATATAAGTATTGCAAGGATGGCGAATAAACTTTTTAGCGGCGTTTGATAATTGGGTCGAGATAGGGGAGTAGGATACACCGAACGAGAGTGACTATCGATTTTCGTCCTCTAGTACCTTATACCCAGCGGCAAAGGTAAGTGCTTAATGTGGAAATGCAATGAAGGCTTTTAACCAGACTAAAGTTGTATAATTTTTCACGTGTAGTACACTATACAAGAAAAGGGGGTTGAACCGTTTTATGCTTTGCTACAAATTAATTATTCATATAAATTTATCCTAAATCCGACCCTGTTGAAGGTGTACGTTAAAGTCTCGCTTTTAATGTAAATTCGGAATCAAAACGGATATCTGTGGCTCATAATTAAATTTTGGATTGCCATTACGATAAAATATTCTCTCAATATAATTATATTAAAATCATATTTATTATTCCTAATAACGCGGAATATTCGTATTCGTTAAAGCTCAACGAAATAAGACGCTATTGGCTTATAAAGACATTAAATAAATAAGAGCTGAATAAATAAAGAAAATGACATACTCTGTATTTATACATTAATATTGCCATACTATGTATTTATACATTAGTATTTATACATTAATACATTAATAATCCATAAAATAAGCGACACATTAACATTTTACTGATAATTACGTTTTTGATTATCTCATTTTTGCTATTTTCTCCCTTTGATAAAATTAATGTATATCAAGATGAGATATCAATTTTATTTGATTAAAAATTCTCGAAATACTCTCGTTAATATTTATTAGTCACAAATGAGGACTAAACAGCTGAAGTATATGAGTTGTAATGATTTTATTGTGATAAAATTAAATACAATATCAGGTTATACTATTATTTTAATATCATAAAACCCTTTCAGAGAGAAATGGTATAATCAATACTGTGGTGTAAAATCTGGGCACTTTAATATGACCTGATTTATATAGAAGATTACAAAAGCGACACTTGATTTTTAAAGCAGCAAGCATATTGCTTTTGTCACTTAAAAGCTTATCGCTTAAGAGTTAAGAAAATTATAACAATAATAATTTTTAAAAGTATATTAAAAGGTTTAGTTTGCTTTATCCCATAAAAACTTTATAATTTATTCCATATAGTATACGACGCTAAGCCGAGCCGAAAGCTCAACGCATTTGCGTAATGAAACAGTAACTGCAATGCAAAGCTTTTAATGCCCGCAGTAGAGACGTGTCTCGCGTAGTAAAATACATAGTGATGATTTTTTCTCGAGGGAATAGATTATTATTATTAGACCTCTGCTAATTGATACGAATCACCTGCTAGTTAACATCAGTCAGCATTTGAAAACGCATTAAACGGATTTAGCTTCGTTGGCAAATGCATATTAAATGCTTATTTGATAGACTAATGGCCATTGGCAAACTGAATTACATTAGAGATTGAAATCAAAAGGTTCGCAACATGAATTAATAACGTCATCTCGGATTTGCGGGGCCATATTGGAACTAAAATTAAATTGAATTTGCTTTCAATATCCCGTCGAGGATTTAATTTTGAATGCACGTCCTCAAGAAAGAAACTTTGCGATAACAATGTGAAGGCAGCGACCCGAACTTCTAATTGTGAAACTTTATATCGCTACAACACTTCCAATAAAGTCTTCCCCATAGGGAATGTGACTTTCATAGAAATTCGCATTAAAATAATGAAGAAGGTCATTGAACAATGAACCATGGTGTAATATCGCTAATGGACATATCCTTTTGTAATAAACAAAAGATACGCGCAATTTTGATTCAGGAACGTATTATTAAATACATTAAAACAGCCAAAAAACACGAGCCTTATATTATAATGTGATATGAATGTTTATAGCTCAAACGCTGAAAAAAACACATTAAACGTAATGGGTATTACATAAATATCAAAATTTATATATAATCACGTTACATGCTTCGGAGGATAAGGCTGTATTTACATTTCGACATTATTCTTCCTATTAAAACGAAACGAATAAGGAAATATTTACGTTCATACACGTATTTTATTTACGGAAAATTTTAGAATTTCCCATCGGATTGAATCTATTCAATCGGTTGCATGAAAATTTGCGGCGAAAAAACTGGGTCATTGCACATATGTTTTTTTTTATTTTGATTAGCCACCCTTTTGAAGTATTTACATTTGATCCTAAAATATCGTATACGCATTAATATGAAACAAATATGTTGTTTGTTTCTGTATTATTTAACAACATAATCTAAATATTATCCTATCATCCTATCACTTTCGAAAAATTGTTGTGTGGTTATTGTTAAAACAGATAATAGAAATAACATATACGGGTGAGTAAATTCAATTGAATCTTAATTTTTTTAAATGCAATCACAGAATGTTTAAAAATAAGATATTATTTTTACATTATTGGGACAAGACGTCATCGTCAAAAATATTTTTGATTCTACCGGACAAAATTAAGCCCGAAATCAGCTTTTATGTTTATCTGGTTAAATATTTATGGTCTCAAAACACGGTTCTAACTTATAACCCACAAGAATACTAAATAATATTAATCTTTAATAACTGATGTATATGACATTTTGTTTTCCCTTAAAAATAAAATTTGTATTATATTTTAATAATACTAATTATATATTATAGATCATTTCTAAAATACTTGTCATATCATTTAAAGCAAGGGTTTCGGTAAATAATTATATTCCTCCAGCCTACGTACCAAACTAATTATATATATTATCTTAGCGTGGTTAGATATATTTAATATTACCTCTATATGTTGCTTGTAACAAATAATTAGCTGTTACACGCATATATAGAGAAGTATTTCTATTTGAGTTAACTTATTCGTATATCTAGGCGATACGTGTGTATATTTGGCAAGCTTATTTCCACCAATACATATTAATTTGAATTTAATTTAAATATATAACCAGGAAATATACGTGGAAATTAGTAGAAAAATGAATACGCCTTGATTCTTTGCCAGACAGGAAGATATATCCCGTTGATATATGGGACATAGATCAACGGTCGCCTTTAATATATTCGATCATAATATATTGTAAAAAAAAGTGTGTAATCTTGAAATTTGTTTCATCAAAATATTTTAAATACTACACGATGAATTTTCCTGAATAATTGACACCAGATAATTTAGGTGAAATAATTTGTAAAATTATTAGGCTAATTAATTATTAGATGTCAATTACTAATCATCGACAATTTCATTTCGGACTGATCTAACCAATTTGATAATATTAATCCATTGCAATATAATATTCGAGGGATTTATAAAACGAAATCGAAGGTAAACTCCATTAGATTATAAAAAAAAATCAGCACAGAAAAAAATATTTGAATTGTATAAAACGTTCCGTTCTCCCAAGATCCGAATTAATTTTATGGAATTGAACAGCAACCCGGTTTAAAGTATTTTTAGATTTGACACGAATTTCTGATGTCATTATGAAACATGTGCGAAAAATATAATTATTTAATTTCTGCAATCACAATTATTTCTCCGTCTTATATATATAGGTATAACAAACATTTTCAGTGACGTCACAAATTGCTGTGGTCCAAATTTATACAGGTGTAAATACCTATGACGATTTGCATAGTGTCAACACACACTCATCGATAATTAATTAGGAGCAATTTGAAATGACTATCAAGAATTCAAACAATTGAGCGGCAAATTTAAAATTTAATATTCAGCATATAATTAATTAATTTAATATTTAAAAAGGTCGGCGGAGCGAAAATTTTCATTTCCTCTCCCCAATCGATCGGAGCTAATTGCAAATTTAATTCTGATCAATTAAACATGTAATATATTTTGCCTAATCATATATATATATATCAACGAAAGCGATAGATATATCTATATATCATGATGATGATGATATATATTTTATAAATCACTAACCATATAAAATTTATTTTCTTCCTTTTGTAAAAATGTAAAATAAAGCCTGTTATTATATTAAGGCAAAAATAACAATGCTTGCCTTTACAAATAAAGCAAATCTCATTTATATTCGTTGGTACATATTCTAGGAAAAATAAAGGAAGCGCATATTTATGAAAATTTGTATGAAATATTTTAACTGATAATGATTATTTGAATTTTATTAGGTTTAATTATATTAAATTTTAACATCGTCAAAATGTTACGATGGTACAATGACTAGAATTTTTTGGAATTCAATTAACTAAATTAGGTTTCATTGCTTTATGAAGATTCGTATACAATAACATACTTGGAAATCGAAAAAAAACAATGCTGAAAGCTAAAGGAATTTAAATAAAAAAATATATCAAATTGGCTTGTCAATTTTGTTACATTTGGAAAAATGTCAATAGAAAAAATAAGCCGAACATATCTAAATCTAGTATGCGAATAATGTGAAAGTTCAATAGATTTATAGTAAAAAAATATTTTATTGAACTGTACAAAATTGGCATAATTTGTAATATGAGCAATACGATATTCTTGTTTTCTCTTTGACGTATTCTTATATATTTTAAATTGGTACGCTCTTAAAATTGGCCGCTTAATTTAGTAAATATACTTAAGTGGAGAATTAGTCATGTAAATAAATGCATTTTGTAGCAAAATTTATTGGGATTCGTTCATTTCAACGGTATGACGTACTACTTTACATTCAGACTTTCATTCCGGTAATTAAGATTTTCCAAAATGATAATATGCGACATAGTAATATGGCATTTAAATCCAACGGATTTAATATGACGTGTGATTGAATATATCAAAGGTAATCTCCATAAATTTCAACGAAATTTCCTGAATTGAGCCAAGGTAACGAGGCAAATTTATTACAAATTCGTCATCCTGACGAGATTACCCATCATAAATTGGTATGTGAATCGAGGAAGATTAGCTATTTGTGTCTTATGACATATTGTTCACAATAAATTCAATGCCAGTGAATCATTGGATTAAATCTCGTGGGATAAGTGAAAAAATCGTCTTGATCACTTGCCCCAGAAAAGTTCGAGTTGGCACTAGAAACGATTGGGGAAATATTTTCGTTCTAACCGTCACATTGTTCTCAACGTATTCAATAATAGAAAGGAATTTCAAGACATATCGTCTTACATAAATGTAAATATTGCGATTTAATTGTTTAAGATTCTGCTTTTAATTGGGAAGCTGGCAAACGGAAGAAGTTTGCTAATTATAAAATTAACAAAGATCTGCGTAAATTTTATTCTCAAAAAAATATATAATTATTCGACATCGCTGATTAACACTTTGTTCATAGACTGTAAAAAATGAAAACGAATGACCCTGAACACATTTAGCATATATTATGATTTCCATACGCGTAATCTCTGTATCTTGAAAATTAAAAAAAATATATCATAAATCATAAGAAAAATACTGTAAAAAAAAACAAACATGACCCAAGCTCTTATACATCGTGTTTATTTCAGTATTATAACGCGATATCTCAGAGTCGTCGTGGTTTCAGAAAAAAATCATATTGAGAAATAAAAAAAAACACACGCACTCTACATTATAAAACTAAAGATCACACAAACACACTGTAAAATTCACACAGTGGTACAAAAATAAATGACACCAAAATAAACACACACTTTTTTTGAATAAAAAAAGAATGAACTTCAGCTGATACGTCTGGTGTGGAAGACGCGTCAAGATACACTGTTCTCGCTACTATACTAATTCGGTAACGCTAGCGAACGGGTTAACCCCTTGGCGTCCGCGCTGCAGTGTTGTAGATTAGCGACAAGATGTTGGCAACTGATTAATGGTTGTCTGAGAATGTATGTATATGAACGATTCTGTCACAGTTGTCACGTTTGGTTGCCGAGAAATGTGTTCTTTGTGATTTTTTAAAAATCTATATATCATGAGAAGAATATTGTGTAAAATTTAAATCGATTGAATTATATTGTTTAAAATTACAAAAAAAAATTAAAAATAATATAAAAAGTTGTAACAAAATATATCACAAAAAATACGCCAATCATGCAATATGTAAATATGATTCGATCCTTTTCCCAAAACGTTATTAAAAGTTTGTAATGTGTTATTTTCGTATGCGCAAAAAATTTTCGTCCACACGGAAAATATTTTATACAAAGCAATACCATATCTTTCGTAATATGTTTTTAAATTATTTAACACAACATTTAAAATATTATAATACTTTCGAGAATGGTTGAGAGCACAATTTCTCTGAAATTAACGAACCACGTATATGAAAAATATTTCATAATAAGAAATATGTTCACAATATATTAAAGTTTTTAACATTTTAAAGTCATACCTCAACAGAGTCTACTGTATACTGGAATATTACAGGATTTAATATTTTAATAGAAATTGTATTGCTTTGAAAATAGTTTTCCAGCGCCTTTTTATATGATTATTTGTTATTAATAGATTTTACATGTGGTTATAAATTTGCAACATACAAAAATATATCGTCGTAATAATAAAACGACATATTAATCTCGATATCTTATCGAATATAGAAATTAAAAAACGTCGATATTAGTATTAGAGGTATTATAAAAATTTAATAAAAATGTTAAAGATAACCTTATTTCATTGTTAAGAATATCCGTCACAATACCCACCAATATTAATTCTATTCGAACAGTGTATATAAATTACATGAATTATTAATTGTAGCAAAGTTTAGTGTCTTTGGTTAAAGTTCTTGGACTAGCATGAACCTGCTGAATTTTTCAACGTTTTCCACTTTACGTTTATTCGACAAGTTCAAATTCATTTACTTTTAATGCGGATGCTTCGTCCATTTTTAATTTCCCTCTGTATATATATGTACATACGTAGACATGCTCCAATTTTTCATGAAGATACAATGAGCTTTCATGGCGCATTGATCTCCGTGACCTCTGCACTTGGTGAATAGAGAAAAAAAATATTATGAAAAGCCTTCACGGGATATGAGCATTTTGCATAAGACACGGTGCCAACGTAGGCACTTCTCACATTCAACTTTACACCCAAACGGAATTAGACAATGAACTTGCGAAAGTGGGTCATCCATATAAACGGGCACGACGTGAATGAAGGGCATTAAATTTGAACTACACACTGGGAAAACGGTTTTAATCACCGGGCACAACAACGAATAACCTTTATCCGAGAGGCGTCGTGGAAAGGGTTAACATTCGTAGATAGGGTAGCAATGTTTTACTACGGCGATAGATGTCCCCGAAGAAAGGTCTTCGAATAAAAAATGATAAAATGTTTACTACGGGCTCACTAAAACAATTCCGGGGAGAGTTGAAATACGCGTTATATGGCAAAACATCACATCTTGTATCAGCGATCGGACATTTTTTTTAATAAAATTCGTTATGAGATCTAATGCATTTTTTTAAATTTAAATTTAATAAATTCTGCATCGATAATGACAGATATATGATATATATATATATATTAATTTTATATACAACATCATTCATGGATATAATCCTATGGGCGTTGAATTTAATTGACCTTTGCTGGGCCCTGCTTAATTTGAATAAAATAAACATTTATTACAATTTGTCAGATTCAATATTTTCATTTACTGTTTTTTTTATGTTACGTATTTTTGCAAAGATTGCGGAATTCTCGGCAGCTGTGTCTCATTCAACCGAAACCGAAAGAAAAACAATTTTGTATGCGATAAATTGTTTTACCACGAGGAAATTTTTCCACAAAACTAATCCCGAGATTTTACTAATTGGGTATAAGGTACAAGATAAAAAATATATATAAATACGTGAGAATATTTGGGATAATTTCGCCTGCATTGCATAAGAAAAACATATTTTTATTATTATAAAAAACAAGAGAGGTAAAGCCTCAATTAGCTTAAAAAAATAACACGGATCTATTCAGCGAATGTATACACCCGCACGAGATACTTCTTATATTTCTTTGATGTATCGTTTATATTTTTAATATACCGCATAGGATTAAAACCAAATATATAACCTCAAAATCCGATATGTTTGTGTATGAGATGTGTGGTTTTGTAAGTAAACGTGTGTTCGCTAGCACTTCAATATTCAATCGGAATAGTTGATTACCGGTTAATACAATTGCAAACTTATGAATAAATGAATAGTGGCGGAACAGGAAGCGATCTCGGATGAGACGCAGTTCAAACGCGCGCGCTATTTCGTCGGCGGCGTGCAACTGAAGCGCGATTTCAGGTCGGGAACGTTCGGGAGAGTTCGCAGGGTGGCGGGGTTGCACGAGTGTTCGCGAATCCATTATTCAAACGTGCTCGCGAATCACAACGTCAGAAATAAAACGCTACCCTTTTAATAGGTTCCCAATGTGCAAATAATGAGATTTTAACGTAGTATTTTTTATTTCGCACACGGCGCACTTTATAGCAAAATTCATAAAAAATTAACGATATTTTTAATGGAAATTTGTTGTCGCTTGCATAGTTTTAATATAAAATAATTTTATAATAAAGAAATATTAAACGTATTTTTCGGAAAAAAAGAAAACACAACATTTTCAATATGAAAAGTGCTTCTCATATGCGCTTCAAGTGCCACAATTGTTAATTTTTAATCAAAATCGTACTGAAATAAACGTGTAGGGCAGACCATTTTGTATTAATTTGTAACTACAGAAGAAATATGAATCTGGCTAAAAATTAAGTGATATTATGATAAAAATATTAAAAGTAAGAAAACAACGACAGAAATCAAATATAATAAAATTAATTTAATACAAGCACACTTAACCTTTATTAAATTATATTCAACCCTTATTCTCTGTCAATTTTATTTTTTGTGTTAAATCTCTTGTATTCAACCAAATTGAAATTTCACTATATTTTTATTTGTATTTATTCTTTAATCAATAACTTTATGTGATATACAGATTGATTATCATCCACCATATTTCCCAAACTTGGCCCATGTGTTTTTAATCCCGAAATCAACAAATTTTAGGCATGATGGAATGAAATACTTTTCAAATGAAAATATCAACGTAAATAAATATTTTTTTAGTTTGAAAAGATCTATTCTTCATTCGGTTGAAAAGAAATGAAACTACGCTGAATCGAATATGTAGTACTCGAAAGAGACTTTTGAAAAATATATAATGTCTGTTATAATAGTGTATTTTATTTCTATTTTTTTATTGAATATCTTTCTAGTACAATTGTGCTAAAAAAATATTGTGCATTGCACGATAGACATTCGAGTTTTATGAATCAACTATGGGAATTTGATATATAAATTCGTAACTTGGTTCTCCAAATAAATGGTTGTAGGCGAAGGATTGATTGATCTGAATAAGTTCCTGTTACCTCAACTCCATATAAAGATTAATGAGATACTTTGTTAAGGTCTAAAGTGGTTATTTTAGAAACCCTTACTTTGAAATTCCACCTCTTTCGTGAGAGAAATTACATTGAGATATTTTTGCGGAAAAGCAAAGAAAAAAAACGTTTTACACATGTATTACGTATACGAAAAATATATTATACAAAAATATCTATATAATATAAATGTAATGATGTATATATTGCAAAATAATATGTAATCAATGAACACCTTTATTTTTATTGCATAGCTAAGGAAAATATTTTCATCAGAGATTTAGATCTTTAAATTGATAGATTTGTCAAACATGGGAGGTTTTTTTTCAATAAGCGAAGGTTTTTTTGACATTTGAAAATTGTCATGAATCGAAAATTACAAAAAACATTTGAAAATTGTTCGAAATCGCCAACACGAGACAGTAATCTCATACTCTATAGTATGAGCATAAATAGACTTTGTCGTAATAAAATTAGCCGATTCCGGAGAACCGGACAGTTTTGTCGTCCCGTTTCAAGACCATCGTTTTGGTGGAAGCGAGCATAAAACATTTATTGGGGCTTGAACTGGGCCTTTGTGCTCTCCGACAATTGACAGAGGTCTCCAAAAGTCGCAGGAGATCGGATTCATTACAGTTTCACGCACCAAGAATGCGTGCCAGGGTCCGATATGGCCGGGACTCGCGTATCCTTTAATTCTCGAAAACTCTTTGTTTGCCCCCGGGACCGTCGTTAATTAATTTTTAACCTCGTTTACTCTTCGGGCTCCTCTCATGTTCCTCGGTGGTGAACGAGACTAATTTAAAACGTGAGTGGTTTAGGTTGAATGTACATATGCCGTGGATTATACCTCAGATAAACGTATTTGATAACGATGCATATTTATATGCAATATTTGTCCCAATTTCACTATACGCGAAACATATACAAATATTTTAGTAAGGTACAGCAAAACTCCATTTACATATTAAACTCTGACGCAGGAAGAAATTCTGATAATATCTCATAAATTCTGAGAAAAAGATTGTTTTTCAGAATTGCCACGCCGCAAAATTTTTGTGTCAAAACAGAAAATTAAACATTTATCAAAATTAATATTTTCCGCTCAGGTCCTCGGACGGTCGCTAATGAAGGGGATGATTAAATAATATTACGGTCTTAAAAAAATCTCCACCAATTATTTTCAAAATTGAAAGAAACTTCAAAATTCATGAATTTTAATTATCGCGGTTTTTGAAAAACAATTTTACAAACCGCGTAAGCCCTTGCGCTCTGCTAAATTTCAATGTTAGCATTATATTAACACACATACACATAAGTATACATAAGCAAAGGTACAAATAAACTTTAGCAAAGTACACAGAGCATTTAGTAACAAGGATGTGGCCAAAGCGGAATAAGTATATTTAAATATCATAAATTTTGGAACAAAATACAATGCGGTCTATGTACAATTCGTGTTATAATTATAATACTACGTTTATTATCAATATTTTCAAATCAATATTTTTTTTTACCCAATTTATTGAGAGTAAATATTGTACTTCGGCAATCGATCTTTGTTTGTTCCGCAAAGTAAATTTATACTTGTAACGGATATTCTCGTACAAAGTGTATCTGAAGTAATTCTAAACTCTACCGCTTCATTTTATTGTATGGGACTCAATTATTTCACACAAAACAATTGTATTTCATCAGGCACTTTTATTACGTTGGAATTTTAAAATTCTTTCTCTTTCCGAGGAAGAACCAGACAATTTTCAGACGATATGCTTAATAAATGGTAATAAAATGTATGTATTCACTATAACAATATAAATGTGAGCTACCATTACGTTCCTGAACGGTGAACATTTATTCATTCTTCTATTTTTTATTTCGTCTATCAATCTTCCATTGTATTCTTTGACACACTTAAAGTACAGCTTTATCAATGTCATTATATCGTGAAACTGCTTTATTTGCATTCAAAAAAAGCTAAAAAATAATTGGGTTACGTATCGACAAAGAACTGTGCTAAAATAATAGCTAATCGACTGAATATTCCGATAAAATTTACAACGCTACTTACCTTCATGAAAAAAATTCGAATAAATACGGTTAAAAATAATGAGATTCCAGCATACATTTTGTCATCTTCCAACGAAACGTGCCATTATATTCCGCTTCGCGATACTCACTATATTTTCCGCCGAGAGGATCTGAATTTATTATCCGAAACGTGGAATCATGAAAAATTCAGCCAAGTTAAATTATGGAAATTTTATCAAAGGTGAACATCAACACGGAAGATTTGAAAGGGAACGAAAGAAAGGTAAAAGAAATAAAATTATCAGTCTCAATGGACATATGTACGTATTCAGTAAAAATTGATTATATTACGTAACATACGATTTTTTTTCTTCACCATTCAATGCAATATTTATTGAAAATGTTTGCAAAAGGAAATAATATATCAACAAGACCCAACAAACCTTCAAATCTTGATAAATGATTCCATATCAAATATTAACCACCTGACCCTGATTCGCAGCGGATAATAACATCGCGCAACAATTTGGATTTTAATACAAATATTGCGACTTTACATAAATATGATAATTTAAATATCGACATAATAATAAGTCTGATTTTTTTTTTATAGTTACATATTACATATCCTGAAAGATAAATCGTATAAATATAACAAAGTTCCTAACAATTTATTTAAAATGGTACGAAACTGTAGCGTATCAATAAAATATAAGACCCCTCCATCCTTTATCAGTATCAATTTGGAAACAATTGACATGTTTACACTTGGAAATCGACAATTCAGAAAATTTAGAGATTGGTTGATTTTAATCCTCAAAAATACATACTTTTAGTTGTTAATTCAGCGGTACGATGTATTGCATTATACAAATAAAAAATGTTACATTAAACTATCAGTTTATTTAAATTTGCCATGTATTATACTATATTAAATATTATTTTTTGTAAAATATTATTTATATAAATAGATATACTAATTCAATTGATATTCCACGTTTGATCCATAATTTTATCCATCGTTTTGTCAAACTAGACTCAAATAAAAACAAGTTATTCACAATAAACCTACGATAGCTTAACGCGCAACACACGAAATTTCTGATTACGACGAATACTACATTGTCGAAAATTACCCATCACACACAAATGATCCATTAAATTAAAACGATCGGCCTTCGGATTGATTGCTTTGATTGCCTGACCTGGGTCACGGGGTTGGCATTGCCGGTATATGCCATCAAGATAATATTAGTTCGCTGACACCAAGGTCCGCGGCGCAACCTCGACTCCTTGGCAAACCTTCAGAGTTGCTGCAGGTCAATCGGATCCCAGGTGGTGGTGATGGTAGTAGTGGTGGTTTTGCTTGAGGTCGCAAACCGAAGTATCGCGTGTCATGCCGAGCTTTGCATGCGAGGAGGGATCGCGATCGACGATACCAACGTTCATCTGCGATAAAATGTCATTGTTTCGCAAATGCAACCTCCTTTAAACAACAACCTTAAAAAATAGGTCACATAAATGTACTTATGTATGTATTTCGAGGTGTGCGACGTACTAAAGTTGAGAAACAGTTAAGATACAACCGAAAAGATTAAATGGCTAAGCCTTTAAAAGTATTTTTACGAGCTTGAGTAAAAAAATCGCTCAAAAACCACTAAAAGTGTATAGAATTGTTCGTGTTTTAATACCAAATAAAAAAAAACATCAAAGGAATTGGGTAAAAAAAGAAATCCTATGTATGAATGTAAATATGTACATATATTTTATTAACAAAAAGTAGAAATTTAAATAATTTATCATTATCGTATTGATATCTTTTGTCTATGTTTTCATAATAATTACCGATCCACCACGGCGGCTCGAAACCAACCGCGTAGTCTGAAGGGTCTATTTTTAATGAAAAACAAACCCCAAGCATTTCAAGTCAAGATACAAGTAAAAAAAAATAGATTGTTCTAAAGAATAAAACGATTTATACATGGATATGCTTCATAATTTGGTCGATATTTTGGATTATTCTACTAATCAATGTGACGCGCAAATGACACGCACACTCGGCGATATAGACTAGCAGCACGTGTCAATCCCACAGTTTCACTCGCACTTGGCACATCGTACCGAATGCGAGCGAGAAAAAATATCGAGCTCGTGGCAACAGATGCGTATATTATTGTTGTTTTTTTCCGCAATTACAGACAATAAAGGTCATTGATTATTTATAATATTTATTCTTTAGACTTTTTTAGACAAATAAAAAAAAGTTTGCAACATTAAGGATTTATATTAAAAGAGTTATTCAAGAAAAATCAAAAACTTGAGTTTCCAAATAGATCCCATCGGTACGGCTAGGTTAAGGAAACATAAAAAATAAATACTTTACTAGCCAGAAAGGTAAAGAAAAAAAATAACAACTTATTTGACTGTATTCAATGCAAGTGATCACATGCATTTCTTACTCTCTTTACCATACAAAACCATTTTAGAAACTATTTTTAATCAATAGCTAATAAATCGACAACTTAGGTAAATTTAAAAAATCAACACTTTATAATGGAAGTGAACCTAATAATATTTAAGCTTGTAGTAACTAATAAATTTTAGTTACTTTAAAAATAAAATTGTAATATAATCAAAAATATCACTATATACCACAGTAGCGTCATTTAACGTTTTCAAATCAGCGGATCTAGCAATGGTTATACTTACTTATAAATTTATTGTTAAGGTTTTTAGAAAATATAACCATTGAAGTTTATATATCATTTTTTTATGTGCGGCACAAATTTGCCACGGTACTACGTACATTCAGGTAAAAATATGTATTTGTGTATAGGCATAAACATAAATGTTATTTATTTAACACATTTATCATTTGTGAATAAAAATTAATTTCATTATTGTATTATATTATGTAAATAATTTTAAGATTCAAATCGTGAGATATAAAGATCTGGATGTATTTGTTATAAAACATTTCTTTCCCTTTATATATTGTATGTATATCCAAATATATTATATGTGTAACGGATTGACCAGGTTGCCCATATCAAAACTGTCTGGATAGATTCCATCCGGGAATATCACGATTTCGTTTACCGACAGGAAAACCAACGACCAATTTATGTTTCGTAATACAAATAAAATGGAAAAACTTACCTTTGTTCTGCGAGACCAAAAGTTGAAATATAAATATACGTTTCATGATTACGTAGGACTTACCTGAAAAAATAAAAAAAAAATACATGTTAACAAAGCAGAATATCTTCATTTTTCAAAAGTGATATACAAAAGATAAAACAAGGGTTGACAAGTTTTTGAACGGAAACGCCGCCATACGATAAAGTCATGCATAGTCGGGGGGGCTTTGGCTCTTATCGCTGCTAAACAGACGCTGAAACTATACTTCTTTCTATTTTTAAAGTATAAAGGGGTATAAAAATTTTACGCGATTTTTATTCGCCCATATTTATTAGGGCGTCGGTGCTCTTTTGGTAAAAAAACATAAAAACGAACAAAACTGCTCCGTAGCAGGTGAATGTTCGTGTTCAAAATATGGTCGCAATAAATATAATTTCCGGGAGTGAGCACGACAACGATAGAATGTATTGTATCGATTTAATTGTACATTAAAGAACAAACTATATAATCCAGATTAGTTTTAATGTTCTGGAATGCGATGATACGTTGGATCATAAACTCTTTTGTTCACCCACTAATGTCTAAATTCGATTCTGACTCGCTAATCTAAAATAAATTCAACAGATAATTTTTCACGATACCATTTATTTCCAGCTGAATATATACTTGTAATTGGAAAAAGGCAATAAAATCCATAAAACTTGGAGGAAATGAGAATTTTCCACGATGGTATCGTTAAGGTGTGGGCAAACATGTAACCGGTTGGCTCTCTAGTTTAATTAACTTTGTTAAACGTTCCCGTTAACTCACTTCTACTGGATTATCAGGATTAAATATTTCTATTACCACATAATATTAATAAACATATTATTTGCAGCTAATAAAGTTTATAATGATGGATTTCATTATAAATTTGATATGAGAATTTGATTACAAATACATTCATGAAACTCATATACAAATTTTACGATAATTTAGACACACTTTGATGTTATTTAGAGGTTCGTATCGTTGCGGTAATATTTTGTAATAAATTAAGGATAGATAACTCATGTATTATTAAATGGATTTAGTATTCATTGGTTTAACAAACGTAGAGATAAAATATATTTTTGAGCTATAAACCCGATAATTTAAAACGCAAACGTATGACTAATATATAAATATTTCAGCAAGTGTTAACATATTGAAATAAACTTGGAACACTTAGCAACTTAAAACGCATCGACTCAAATAAACAATGTGCGACACATTTTAATTTATTTTAATAACGGAGAATGAGAAATTTAAGACGTATGTGAAGGAGCTGGAAAACATTTCGCGAAAATGGAGTTGTTACATTTTAGCATGGATATAGAACGAAAGCCTTGGATAAAGTCTGATGTAATTTCGCCTACACTACTCCGCTAGGTACGCTCTCCATTCTCGTGCAGTCAGCTCCACCATATCGAGGGGATGAGGATGCCAAGCGGCCATTTTGTATGACGAAGGCGAGCTTAATAAGTCGTTAAATAAATTGCATCAGCCTGAAATATGGAGCGGCCTCTGTACCACGAGAATATAAATCCTACCTGGAAAATGCATTCAATTATTCTTGCTAAACGGTCCACTGAGCGCAAGATATCTGCGATGTAAAACTATTATGTATAAAGGAATATATTCTTGAAAAACTTGTTCACTTGGTCGAATTTACTTTTGTTGTAAATTCAATTTTTAAAGAAAAGAAATATTAAAACGGAGAAAAGAAAACGTGCCTGGGCATAAAACAGTAATAATAAATCTTAAAAACGACAAAGATTTTTGTTCAGCGAGATCAGCCGGCACTCACCAAGGCAAACATGAATTTCTTTTACTCGACCTAGACTTTGATTGTTATATAAAATGCAAGAAGGCGTCCAGGAGAATATGAATTTTTTATCTCTTCTTAAAAAAAACGTAAAATACACCGCGAAAATTTTATAAAATAAAATATCGCAAGGGCTAATTTTAATTATATATATTTCAAATATTTTTTTATTTCACAGTAGTGTTAAAAAGATTCACATGCAATGGTCATGATTCATAAATGAATCATCTGCAAGGTTCTTATGATTCACACCATAGCATGTCACAAATTTGGCAAACTATTTGATACACGCAATTACACGAAAATAACACACATGTAAGCATAATAAAACATACAATAATTACTTCTGGGGCTTAATTCATAACTATAAATGACGCATTTAAAAATTTGCATCCAATACCTTAGACCAGGGGTTCCCAAAGTGTGAGACGCGGCTCCTCAGGGAGCCGCGGTGTCGTCGTAGAGGAGCCGCGAAATATTCAAATAAATAATTCGGCAAATTTGTTGGAATTCGTCTATCATACGTCTATCATCGAAGAAGAAAATAATCGAAAAACTGTGATTTCTTTAAAATTGAATATTAAAGAACAAGTGTCATATGTAAACAGACCAAAACGTAAGTACGATGAAAGTTGTTTGAATTTTGGATTTACGTATATTGGCATCCAGATGCTGCTGATTCAATGCGTTTTGTGTCAAAAAACACTCTGCAAACAGTTCTTTGGCTCCAGCAAACTTTCAGATACATCGAAACGACACTTATCAGCGAAGGAAAAGACATAAACTTGAATTAGAGAGAGATAAAATTGAATCTTTTGATAAAAAAATACAATTTTGGATTTCAATAGTTGAATCTAATAATTTTGATTGCTTTCCTGTCTTAGATGAATGTCTAAATGAATTTAATTTTCAAGTTGATAAAGAAGCTCTGGCCAAAATATTTTAGAACGCCTATATAAATTGAAATCGAAAAATTGAAGGCCGATTTAGTGAATATTATGATTGGCGAGTCGGCGGGAAACTGCTTTCAAAAAAGTCCCTTGTCTAATAATACCATTAGTCGCAGAATTCAGTGCATGGGGATTTAACATAGCGTACACTAAAAACAAAGGGAAGTGGAATTTGGATTGTAATTCAATGAGGCCACAGACCATAGTAAGGATGCAATAATTTTGATTTGTTACGTACGGTTCTTTAGATGGCAATTCAACTTCATTAGGGACCTCCTCTTTGTAAAATGTTAATGGAAGCATACAAAGGCTCAGGATTTGTTCGAGACTTGAATATACGGTGGTTAAAAAATAAATTAGAATGGACAAAGGGAGGTGGTAGTTTGTAATGACGGTGGTCGTCTGATGTCCGGCTCTTTATGGAGGATTGCAGGCTTATTCGAAACAAGCTCCAGGATTCAGTTTGGACCCATTGCATCATCTGCAGAAAAGCACTCTGCATCAAAGCATATAAGTCTCCACCAAAACATAGTTTTAGAACGTGGTAAAATATAGTAAACTATATAAAAAACTCTACCACTGAAAGCAAGATTTTTTCAAAAAAAAATGTGCGAAGATATGGAAGCAGAATAGAGATCTTTCACCTCAAGGCGATGGCTCTCTCGCGGGGGTGTATTGTCACGTACGTTCTAATTTCAGCAAGGAATATACACTTTCCTTAAAGAAGAAAAGCATAAGTATGCCAAACACTTTGTGGAAACAGACTTTTTGATTAAACTCGCATACCTATGTGATATCTTTGAAAAGTTGAATGCGTTAAATCTCTCCTTACAAGGACGCAATATGCACATTTTAAAGCAAACAGAAAAGATTTCAGCTTTCAGAAAAAAATTACAGCTGTGGAAAATAAAAATGAATGAAGATGATTTTCCCTTGTTGCTCTTGTTTGTAAACTGCCAATAAAATTAATTTGTCTTGCAAATGAAATCTCTTTTTGAAGATCACCTACCACAGCTAATCAAATGGTTCGGAAAAAATACTTCGCTACTAGAAGAAGAATCTCTTATTGAGTTTTCTTGCGATAATACATTGAAGACAAAATTTGGTAGCATGGAACTTTCTGATTTTTGGATATCAGTAAAAGAAGAATATCCACTGCTTAGTGGTAAAGCTCTACGAATCTTAATTCCATTTGCAACGTCCTATTTGCGCGAAGCTGGCTTTTCGGCGGCCCCGGTAATAAAAAATAAGTATCGCTCAAAAATTAACGTTAAACAAGAAAGGAGGGTCGCCATATCCAATTTTATTCCGAGATTTGAGAAGTTGTGTAGTGAACAACAAACCCATCCATCCCATTAATAATTTTAATAATGTCAATCATTAATCGATGTTCAGTAGATTGTTGGGGAATTTAAACTGTAGCTTAATTTATTTTTAAAACCAACCTTCCCACATTAAAGTGCACTTCAACTGCGTATCGAACCCTTATTTAATGCATTTGTAACTAATGACTAGCCACTGCAACCAAGAGCCAAGGTGGTTGTCCAGTCCTAACATGGATATTACCCAAACAGTTGAAATTACATATTTTATATTATCCCAAGGAAAAATAGGTATCCGCCTTTAATTTTTTTTGCTGTTAAATGAGCAATCGCTTTTAAAACGGTAAGTTTTCCAATTTCTCAAGAGGTCAAAAATTAAAAAAAAATATAATGTATTAAGGGAGCCGCGGAAAAATCTGATGTTTTAAGGGAGCCGTAAACCGAAAAAGATTGGGAACCCCTGCCTTAGACAATGACATTATTTCGACACATTTATAGTGCAGAACACTTCCGTGGTCGTTCTATTTCCATAAGCGCTCGGTCCATATATAGATCGTTATCGGTGTAAAGGGTTGAGAATAATTTACGCAAATGCATATAAGTGATTTGGAAAGGAAATTACGATTATTGATGCGGAATTACACGATAATGTGTTTGATTATTTTCATTTCATGCTTCATTAACATTAAACATTATGTATAATAAATATATATATATATATATATATATATAAATTATTCTAACATATAAATCATAATTATATTTTGAAATGAGACATTCACACATTTTCTTATACGAATTTAGCGGAAAACTTTTAATAAAAAATATATATGATATGCATATGTACACGGAGCCGCATACTGGCATGGTAGACGGGAAGTTCCAGCACGGCAAAGTTGGCCAAATAAATTGCTCGTTTGTCTGATTTATCGTTTTGTCGGGTGCAGTGCCGTGCCATAGGCTGCAGTTGCACTGCATACACAAGTGCCCTCAGGTATCTATCTATATTGCATACACTCCATTTTGATGCAATTCATTGTTCGAGGAACAACAAATATATATATACAGTATAAAAACATCAGTATAACAACACATATTACATAGATACATTGATTGTTTGCTTTTACTACGCATTTACTGTGTACTACTCGTGAATTTGTGAAGATGGATTAGATTAATTATGATTGAAATTATATGGCATTTGTCGTATATCAAATATTATAATTGAATTAATCAATTTAATTATATTGAGAGTTCGTCTTAGTGTCACAAATAGTATTATAATTATTGTATATACACGTGTATAATTCTATCGATATTATTAACGTATATAGTTCGGTTTAATTTTAATTTACGATTGATTTGATTACCACAATTTGATGTGATCATTGCTATTAGTATTTTTTTTTAATAATCGTAAAAGATATTTTATATTACACGTTATGTAACGTTAAAATATAAGTGTCTGGTGAAAATGCGGCAAAAACTAGAATGTATTAATTCCAAGAACATGTTTTGTTCTTGGAATTAATCCATAGAAAACAAGGCTTGCGCAGAAGTCAGAGACGTTAACTTAACTTTCGGCATATATGCATATACTGAATGCAGAATCTTGGCTGATCTCAATAAAAATGGTTGGCAGAGGGTAAAATATTGACCAATCAAACGTTGTAAGTCACCTTTGTAAACTGCGCGCCGTGTCAAAGCTCAGTGCCGCATGAATTGTGTTCTCAGCGAGCTAAGATTTCACAAAGGAATAGCTAGCTGAGAAAATTTAAAATCATTACTGGGTCGCATGAAAACAGATGCAGAGATGGCGCTTGTACATAATAATATTACAAGAGTTACCATGGAAAATCCCTAGGGCAGTATTCATTTTTTACCCCGCAAAAATATATAATATAAGTACAAGGTTTGATAAAAATTGGCCTTTTTTAATTTTCCGGGTTGTATAAGTCTAATTGGTATTTTTTTTGTTGTATTTGTACGCTTGTCCCTGACGTATCATGACAGCGGTAGCAATATTGGATGCATACTTTATTTTTGGTTGTTTAAAGTGTAAATTTGTTTTGGTATGGGGGGTTTTTATTAAAAAAAATAAGATTTTTTGGTTAAAAAGAAAACATGTCTTTGATATCTTAGTCCTTAAATTCGTCGGACATAGCCCCAGCAGCTTATTTCACTCCTAAAGATTGAAAGATAAACATGAAAGGATGACGTTTTGCCAACATTTGGGAGATAAGAACAGACTCGCGTAGTTATCTCCTCAAGTTAACATCTTATTAAAAATAACAATTCAAAACCACTTCAAAGATTTGAAAATGTATGTATCTAATGAAAACTACAATATTTTGAAAGGAACAGAACTAATATGGAGAAATAACGATTTTTTTAGATAAATTATATTATCACTATTTTTTTCTTATCAAATCTCGTATTATATAATAGGTATAAAAGTATTTATAACAAATGTAATTGATATACATATTGGAGAATTTATTACAGCATAATAAAAAATAATTGATGGCACTTTTTGATTAAGGGACCATAAAAAATGTACAATTTTAATCAATATTTTAATGAAAAATATTTGTATGATTTTTTTTTTATTTTTAAACACTCGATTGAGATTCAACTATACGAGAATTTTAATAGTGTAACTAAATAAAATTTAAAAGGACAATTCTCAAAATTTTATAATAACATCTTAAAAACCATAATTTAATCAAACCAAACTTATTGAGAATATAGCGTTATTTTTCATAAAAACGAATTTTATTAGGGATTTAAACTAGGAGGTTCTAGCGCATTCATTAAATCTGGTTATTAAACGAGTTACACTTTAAAACAAATACGTTTTCAAAATGTGATCGAAGTATAAATCATTTACAAGAGAGTTTTAATTGACAAATATTAATTAAAATATATTTTATAGTGTTGCGTAAAATATAAAATATTTATGTATATATATTGTATTTGTAATATTATGTTATTCTAGTAATTGTATTTATCTTAGATTAATCTCAATTTGCCAGCATGTCGAGCATTGCTATAACGAATCTAATCCAAAATACCCCATACAGACAATGTCAAGACAAGACTCCAATTAGACACCATCTCCAATTCACGAGAGATTCGCCAGACGGAGACGTACGTCGTATACCTCCAGGACATGACTATGTACGTATACACATAGACCAACAACAATTATTTCGGATCTATAATTTGCGCATGACCTATGTATGGAGAGCGACGAGGTATGCGAACTCCCCGTGACTCAGGTTATTATAATCCCGGGAGCTGGCGTCGGTTCAAGAATGGCCGCGTGGTCCACGGCC
Source organism: Philopotamus ludificatus (assembly GCA_022495035.1). Lineage (NCBI taxonomy): Eukaryota > Metazoa > Arthropoda > Insecta > Trichoptera > Philopotamidae > Philopotamus > Philopotamus ludificatus. Next base: position 227,110 of record JAGXCT010037092.1, on the reverse strand, counting down.
GCATTTAATCACCGCCGATTGACTACACCTGGCGAGACAAAACGACAAGACGAAGAGCGTGGAACTTTCCGTAGCCAGAGATAAAGCACTACTCAGTCTGGTGATGGATGCTGTGTACGGCTCCCGGGGCCACGGCTGTAGCGATTGTTGCGTACGCATATATATTTCAAGTAGCGTGAATAATTCTGGAAACCATCACCGTTTGCCTAACTTCGATGCGGTAGAAAGACGAATTAATTTGGGCCTTTGAAGATTGATGACAAGTTCACTGTCGGCTTTGTAACAAGCCTGCGGGCCCTAAGGGATGCATCTCAAACGCCCGAACAACTTACGGACAATTTAACAGATAACTTGTTTTAAATTAATATAATTTACAGTTACAATACAACAATAAAAGATTTTACGTTGAAACGAAATGGAAGAAATTAGGCAACCTTTAAAGCTTTTTGATTTTACCTCACTTTAATGAAATTTATTATTGAAAGCTTATATACTAAAAAAACATTAATATTGTATTTGAATTTATTAATTGTAATTTTATTATACATTGCACAAATAATTATCAAATAGCGATCTATAATACCATAATATTATTTGTTTTAAGGAAAAATGATTTTAGTGATACTATAATTTCAGTTATTCATTAAGTACATTGGACATCCATATATACAAGAAAAGATCTTTTGTATTTCATCAAAGCTTTTTACTCGACCTACGCTGAGAACAAAGGTTTCAACGCGGCAAACAACGATTTCAAAATTATTAAAATTTCTTTTAATTAAAATAAAATAAAAAGGTAAAGTATATTAGATTAAGTCGCGAGTTAGGCTCGTGTTAAAGAGATGTAAATGTTAATATTATGACGCAATGACAAGTCATATGACATATATTCTCGTATTTGGGAAAATAAGCGAAAAATACTAAATACTGGCACCTGTGTCAATCAATACCGTTTCACGGTATTCTTTTATCCACACGTTTCTCTCACAAAATATATTCCCTTATTCACGGATGATAGAAGTGAGAAGCGCTGAGAAAAATAATATTGGGACTGAAAATGCGTTGAAGTGAAAGACTAATAATGATTTGCACACACGAATAAAATTTATCCACATTCGTCAACATCTACCACCGATAAAATTTATGGAAAATAATTTCTCATCTCGTTTATTAAACTTTGCATCCTTGGCCGTAAACTTCGCAATTTAAATTCTGAACATGTAATAACTCTACATTGAAACACCAGCCGCGTTCGTCGTCGTAAATGAGCAGCCATTAGAATCAGCACGATACTACTAGCGAAATCTAGGTTAGAATGGCTGCAGAGGAATATAATTAATTTCTCATATTTTTATTCTGCTTTACACTGTGTTTACAATTAAATCCCGGTGCTCCAATTTAAAAATTCCGACAGTTATCGTATGGAAGGATTCGAGCCTCCAGTAATTAACACGGGAAATGGAATATTTTTTTGTTTACACGAACGTACAGTATTTCGTATAATTCATGGCATGTACATTGTTTTAATGGCATATTTTATATTTAAAAAATATAAAACACTTTATTTTGAATTTTCCATTAAATTAAAATACATATAACATGTTGTTACTGTATTAAATATATGTTTTAATTGTAAAAAAATAGGTTTACGTATACCTGCTATATAATTTTTAGGAAAGCTCAAATATTTATATGAATGTCAACAGAAATTTTAATACCTAATTGTTATTTAACATGGCGTACCGCTGAGACTTTTCTCGCTTAAAATAACATTTCATTAAATAATCCTATTTTAGATGTTTTGATTAAAGTGCTGCTATATTTTTCAAAAATTATATTAATGATTTGTTGTCTCCATGATCAACTATTAAAGGCTTCAAAATCATTTCCTTATTGGAATCAAAATGTTTTCATTACTTTTTTTGTATTATCTTTCCAATTTTGGATCAATCTCAATATATTTCTAATAAAGGGTTTTTACTTCAAATCAACTATTTTGCATATCAAATTAAACTAGCTTTTCTTTAAATGACTATTGAAAATGGTTAATTTGAAATGCAAAAGGGTGAAATTAAAGTGCAAACCCTATATAATCTCGATTACTCACAAAGATTTTATAAATTTTGGGTTACAAAATATATTTTTCCGTTAGCTCGGATATTTTTCGGAAAATCAGAATAATATATTAAAAGGCGGCTATAAGAAATATGGAATCGTTCTATAATTTTCTAAAACCACATTAAATAAAAATGAAATGATATAAGAAATTAGAACGATTTTGTATAATAATTTCTGAAAAAATAATATTTTTCATACAAAATGAGATTTTCTTAATTTCACATTGCTATTAGCGATGAATCTTATATTTTCTGGAGTTTTCGTTTTCGTTTCAGGACACTGGTTTTTCTAAATTTAATTTAATGTTGAATAATGCTTTTTATAATTACATTTAAAGTATCCCAGATGAATGCTTTTTTTCTCAATGTATCAATTGAAAAGCATCGTCGTCGATGCTACAATTTTAAATTTGTATTCATTTCAATTGTATATACATATATTATATATTAACAATCATCTACAGTTTCTCGGTACTAATATTTGTATCATTTAAAAATAAATGCTTTATTGAACAATAATTTCAGCCATGAAAGAAACTTAGTAATAAAATAAAGCATAAAAATTCTCCCCGTTGCGTGCGTCTTAAATGAAATGACCTACGTTTTACCCGAGCGGGTCGAATCATATAAATTATTTTCGAAACATGGGAATGTACCGTATTTCCGGCCCTACGACGACGGTCCAGCCGCGACGCCTCCTGGTGACGCGCCGATTCGTAGCGGCCGTTAGCACAAACTCGTTAGAGGCGTCGCCGTCCGTGCGACGCCCTGCGGCGGGTAGCGACACTACGCCGCCATCTTCTTTCACGAAGGTATCGATGATTACTGTTTTATCGACTTTAACACGCTGTGACGACATTGCGAGTTTTCACCCACGAAACGTCAATGATTTTTACATTACAATATAAAATCATAAAAATCAATTCGAATAATTCAATAATATAATAAAAATGCAAATACATATATTTCTATATATATTAATTCTGAATCACACTGATTTCGCGTCGGTTTTTCTTTTCACAATCACAAATTTAACAATCACATGTACAAATAATTCACTGAGTATGATTGATTGTCGCGTGTTGACAAGAACGAGTTTTCCCGGCGAGAATTGTCGTAAACTGGATTTGTTTTCGTGGAGATCGAGATCGGGATCGGGTCGGTGGGCGCCCGACTCTCAGCTGTTGGTATTTGACAATTTTCCTTCATTTCTTCGCGCCGCTGGGCGCTCTGTTGTAACTCTTTCGGGTTATTTGCGGTCTACAGATCGACTACGCGCCGCGAGTCATACCCGCCGCGCAAAGGTGAAGGCGCGCAATATAAAAAATGTAGATTGACGGCTGCTTTCGGCTCAAGAATGTCTTTAGATGGATGCCAATTTTAAATGGAATAATATATTGCGCTCGATTCCCAGTAACGAATTGTATCAAAAACGCGTTGGAACATTATACGGTGGGTGTGTTTATTCGTGTGTCTAATTGAAAGCTGAAGCTTGGAAATAGAACGAATTTTGGCATCTGTTCATTGTATTTGTATGTCAACAAGTTGTTGCATATAAAATTTCAAATAATAATTGTAAATAACTATATATTTACCTTCCGTTTTAATGTAGCGGATAATAAGATATTAGGCTTTAAAAGCGGTGATGAAGATAAATTTTTGAAATTTCTAGCTAGGCGATTTGCCAATGGTAATAGTGTTCCATCCTTACACTCATCTGGTAATATATCTTTTGACATATTGTTCCATTTGTATAGCCAAATGCATTACGGCAGTTCTATTAATTTTTATTTGTATGTATTTTTCATTCGTATTTTGTATTTTCATTAATAATTTGACCTCAAAATGATATATTTTCAATAAAAAAATTAAAATATATTTCGAATAGGATAAAGCATTTGAAAAACTACGAAATTCTTCGTCATCGGGAAATTTAATTTAAATAGTATTTATCATTTTGTATTTTTTTTCTATTAACTTACATTTTCTACTAAATACATAGTTTATGCAATTAAAAATTATATAATATTCCACTATATTTCTATAATGTTCTACTGATTTACTAATTTATAAACCAGTGTTATGGCTTGTAGGTAACATGCATATTATTTCGATAATGTAAGTTAACCGCGACTAACCTAAGTTAATATTCGGATAGGTGTCCGACAAAAACTATGAATTCAGGGAATTCTTTATGACACCTGGCAGGGGGGGGGGGTATGTGAGTAGAAGAGACCCATTACTTCCGCACGTTTTATAAACATATTTAAGTGGGCAGTTTAGGGGGTTGGAATTAATTTATTTAATGCCATCTATTCTTCGTTAAATAAATAATTATAAACAAATAATATAAACTTTAAACCAACATAAATAAGTATTATACAGTATTTCAGTATATAAAACGATTTTAGTCTTAAATTGTGTTTTTTATATTTCGAAATAAATTCAAAGTTATTTTACTGATAACACTATTTTATTTTAAGATATCCTATTGGAAACCATCTGGCGTGCCAAAGGATCAAAGGTAAGTGCCATCGAAGGGTCGAAAAGAAGTTCATCGGCATATAGGTGAGCTCAATTATAATTAGTGTTGGGCCAAGTGTCCCCGACATATTTGAACCGTTGCCAGGCGCCTATTTCCGTCGGAGCCCACTTAGAAACTCGTGCGAATCGCAATATTCGACGACATATTTTTTTCCAGGACGTTTCAATGAATCACGAGATCAAAAGCCCACATGCGAAAAGGTAATGCGACGGCAATGACGTCGAGCCAAAAATCGACATTTGGTATAGAAATAGACGCCGAGCGACGACGCCAATCGATAAAACTCCAAATGGCAATGGACAGCCTCACGTGCCACCACAAATTAGTCTCGACTATTCGTGAAAAATTCCTAGATCGTTTCGGCGTTTGATACTGTCTAGAGCTAGGTATAAATATAAATGTCACTCAGTCGAGGAAAGTTAATTCTATGCGGGCTGTTTTATGAGACATAAAATAAAATTATACGTCTGTGGTCAGGGATTCGTTCCCGAAATATTGGAGATTGAATTAGCAGTGAAATATATGGAATGCGATAGAAATAACTAAATATTGCCGTACAATCTGAGTAAAAACTACATTTCTATATAAATATTCATTTTAAAACATAATGTATGGTAATATATTTCACGTGGTCTGCTTAAAAATAATTTCACAACATTTTGAATCGCCATTACGGAAAAAAATAAAACATTTCACGGTCGTGTACATATTTATGAAATATGACTGGACGTTGAAGTGGAAAAAATGGATATAAAAAATGGCGAGACAAGCAAACATGATTTATAAAGTTATTTTCAAAGTTCAAGCCGATGCCCCATACCAGAAATAACAGAAAAGACATTTTTCTCTCTACAAAACGAGCGTGGAAATGAACGAGCGAAGAGCTTTTAATGTCACTCAATAATTTAGGCTTGTATAAAAAAATCAAGACACGATTTATAAATTTTGGAAAGATCCGAAAGAAGGATAAATTTCTGAATGCGATCCGACCACTAAATTGAAGTGGTGAACGAAATAGAAATGTTTTTTTGCGTAAATATTTTACGACGGACGTACTACGTAAAACATACTTATACATTAAGGAGTCGTGTTTGGCATGTTATTCGCCAAAAGTATATCCTTCGGAACAAAATACAGGAATAAAGTCAATAAATTTATAATAATCTGGAATTTTCTAATAATAATAAAATATTTCAGCACAATTAATAAATCTGCTCTAGGTTTGAATATTTGCTAAATAATTATAGTACTGCTATTCATTAATAGATGTCAGGGTTCTATATAAATGTTTAAATTCTAATATATAATATATTGATAAGATAATATGTATATATATATATACTTACATATTGTGTAACGTAATTAAATGTTTCTCTTACCTGTAATAAATAAATAAATATATATTAGGAATTTGATAATATTATCATACATAAATAAAAAATGAAATATTGATGAGATTTCTTTTATCTATAAATTGAATATTATCTATTATTGTTATACATACGGATAAAATGACAAAATTTTCATTTGTAAGAAAGCCTCAAAGGAAATAAAAAAATGTATTTTTCGACAAGGGTATTATATAATATATAGGTTCGTAATCCATAACGAACAATACAAAGCGGAACAAAAATATTATTAACGACGTTTATTTCTTTTCTGAAAATGCACACGCTTCAGCAAATGTGAAAAATTTCGCATACCACCTCCGCAGGATAGAAGCTCAAACAACGGTTTTAACTCGTTATAAGAATTTCTATCCTTTGTACGAGCCGCCTCAAAGTGTATTAAATATTACTACATATACATAAATAATAACAAAATATACTCATATCGCTAATTACAAAATAAATATTATAGTTTCCCAGAAAATACAAACAAATCAAGAGGTTGAAAATAAATAATGAAACAGTATATGTTTATTTTAATTTGTATTCAATAATTTTATTGATAATTTTTTTGTAAAATATTGTCATTGATATTAGATAATACAAAACAATACATAGGGATTTCGTCGCTTTAATTATTTTGAGTTGGTATTTGGAAACATATAGATCTGTGTATGTTACGAATTTACCAGCTTACCGCATATATTATAAATCTACCGCGTTTTCCCGAAAATAATACCAAAAGGTTGTAGAAGATTGTCATTCTTAGCGGTAGCATTCAGAGAAGGGATAGGAGCTGCTAAATCTGAATGGAATTTTTAACACGATTTTTATTTATCACACGGTATAAATAGGACGTATGTTTATGATAAAACTTATATTACAGAAATCTTAAAAGTTCATGATAAGAGCTTAATTTCAAGGTAGGTTTTACTTTCGGGAAAATACAGTAAATAACATGGAGTATTTATCAAGATTATTCATGATAGAAGAAATGTGCATAAACAACTCAAAAAGGTGGCATCATCCTCAGACATGAGAAAAAGACTACAAATTTTTGACACTCTCACTTATTTTTGACACCGAATTTTAAAGCAAAATATGAAAATATACTATAAAGTTAAATATTTTTCAATTCATATTAGATTAATTAAAAAGTTTTCATCGGGATAAAACAATAAAAAAAAGTATGTAAACTGATGGCGCAAAAAACCAGGATCCCAAATTTCGTACACGTGTTCAAAAATGAAAAATAAAATACGTAAAATTGAACGATCGCCCGTTTAACCCTTATCCGTCAAATAAAATATATTACGTTTTTTACGCGCCAAAATTTTATTATCGAACTTGGGCATAAAACCAAGTATAGCTGTAATAGATTGTAGCATGTAATATAAAGTAAATAATGTATGCGTGGAGGACGCGTTGTACTAATAGTATGCCTGCTCCCGGGGGCCGTGACTAGAATGCCGACAGCACTTCCCTACGTAATTCTACTTAATTTTACCCTGGGAATCGCTTTGAGCATTTCCCTTTCAGCTTAAACCCAGATCAAGAAACTATTATTTTTTATTAGGCCCTGGTCCCTTTTAACGCCGCCCAGGGGTGCATTCTTCCAAAGAAAAAACCCAAATCCCATTTTTATTGTTTTATTCAAATTCGCCTTGTATATTTTTGAGTACCGCACTCAGAGGGGATGAACGTAACGTTATGTATCTGCGAGATGTATTGAAGTCTGTCAAAATGATTTTAATTAAAAACTCCGCAGTAATAAAAAATAACGCTAATCATTAAATAAAATTCAAATAAAGAGTGATTTGAGTTAGAGATTAAATGCTGAAGTTCATCGAATAGTACACTGAGAGGGTTAAACACTTCAATACAAAACAAAATTTGATCGTGGATTGAGAAACATGGATTGTTACTCAGAAAGAAAACGAATATGGCCGTCTATAAATCGTTATTATACCGTTTTGTCTTGTTTGTTTGCTCTACTCCAGCATTTTATTGACATAACATCGTAAGTTGACACCCAGAATCAAACACATCCATTTTGCACGAATACATTAAGCAAATAACGCAAATTCTTATGGCGATGATCTAAAACTCTCAAATATATATGAAAAATTGTTATAATAATTCATTCAGTCCGAGTGAAATAGAGCAGATGAAGATATATAAATATCCGGTTTCTTAATCAAAATATATTAAGTCGTTAAAAAGTTTCTGACGCCTTTGAAAACTACGCCATAAGTGGATCTTCATAAAATTTTAAAGTTTCGCATCCAGCCGGGTAATAACTCGGGAGTTTATCGCTTCAGAATGAACCATATAATCCAATTCGCAGCTTAATGAACGGATTCCAGCCCGAAAACTAATAGGAAGCGGGCTAAACTTTAATGCGAAAAGCTTGTCGACCTGGCGATATTCAATATTGAATATCGAGTATTGTTCGGTGACGGGACGGCTGGCAGAAGACGCTCGCACCAGATTCGCGATAATCAAATAGAACCCGGGCTCAAGGTCGGCCTGGAAACTTGTTCTCGGGATTAGATCAAATGAGATATCTTCAGGTCTGAGTCGGGGATGAAAGGGGCTTTGTAGGAGTGTGCTGGAGCCGACTGGAGCGGAGTCCCTCGGGAGCGAGCTGCAAGAAGGATGTAATCTGTTTTTGTCTCTGGCGCTACTGCTGCGTATATGTTACGGGGACAAAGCATTAATACGGCGCAGTACAACCAGAGTACGCCTATAGTGCCATTCTGACGTGTCCTTTGTTACATGATGCTGTAATCAATTGACACAAAACATAAACTGTTGAGATTTTCATTAATATTATTTTATTGAATTATCAACAGTGATTAATAATAAAAAATATTCATCAATGGACGCGACAGATGTCTCAATACAATCAAAGGTTTTATCTGACTTGGTATATAAGATAAACCAGAAAATAATGTCAATTTATTTTAAAAAGAAGTATACAAATATTACTCTGTAAGTTAAATTTTCGATACCACTCTTTTTATTATCAAAAATGAATCCTAACATTTTTCAATTTATTCTGCTGAAGTAAAAGCTTTAAAAATTTATAAAGATGGTAACCTGAGGGCCCAATATTTGATGAATATGGTGAATGCTGTAGAACTTCTTAATCTAACCTGATTATTTGCTGTGTAATTCTTGCCGAGTGTGGCCTCGCGTTGTGATGTTTCATACGTCTATGTTTATTTACTAAAACTGATCGCTTTTTAACAGTTTCGCATTCAATCTTTCTAACTGAGCACAATCATTTTCGGCTGTAACTATCTGTCTAGATTTTAATAATTCATAATGAATTACGCTTAAAATATACCACCAAACACCATGAAGTATCTGTTTCAAGTATAATAATGGTCGAAGGATTAAAACTGGGACTTAATAAAAAGAAAGAAAGTCATTCTTTTTTAATTGTACAGCACCCAAATTCCATAATTGTTAAGAATCTTTCTCAGAAATAGATCGGTCTCATGCTCAGACAAGAGCGACGAACATGTTATCCTTTGCTAAAATGCTTTTAGCGAATATTTATATGATACCCAAAATCCTCGTCTATTTTTTTACCAATTCTTTTCAAAATGTTATTGTAGTATTTTTTACATTTAATTTACAGTAGAATACAATTACATCAAATTTTACCTATTCACTCAACGGCAGTCGTTAACAAATTGATTTAAAAACGTCAACACAAAAATTGGCAATACTTTTCGGTTTTCCTTAAAATTAATTACCATAAATTTATTAATTTAAAATTATTTTATTTAGAGTAGTTAATATTATGGCACGATATATTTTTATTTAGTGTATTCGATTTAATATTACACAATATAATTTATATTACATTCAAAATTCACGTGTAACCGAATTAAATATACACAAAGTATAACAACCTTAAATTATGTATGTAGATGTGATGATTCGGCTACAGCAGGGGTCGGCAACACGCACTTGCAAAGGATATTCAATTAGTTCACGAATTATTTTTTAAATTTTAGAATAATATATATACACATTTAAAAAAAATGCACGCTTAGATAAAAAATTCAAATAAAAATTGAAACGACGAACAGAAGATAACCGCACTATAACAACCGTTCATTTAAAATATTATTAAATACAATATCAATCGATCACGATTATTATTAACGTTTTAAACTATTTAATATAGGATTAAGAACAAAATTAAACGCAACGGAATCCGATTCAAACGCGACAGTATCGATTTAACATTGTGAATTCATTTGTTATAATTTTTTTAAAAAAAAAACAATTACTGATAATAAATACATATTTAAAATAAATCATACAATCAGGGTTTAATATTTCAATCTAATTTAATTTCACGGAAGGATTTTTATAAGTAAATCAACCTCTTTTCCGAAATGTTCGCATGAAATTCCCACGGGAAATTATTTCGACTTGTGAAAGGTACCTATCATCTTTTTTTGGATACGTATAAACTAAATACATGATCGTGTTGCTCTATATATATATAGTTTATGAACATTATAATGTGCGTGTTTCCAAGTACATAAATAAAAAATAAATAAATCAGATGCTTCACAATATAAATAAGATTTTCCACCCCTCTAAATCCTGTTATTTATAGTGGGATGCGAGTTTTGAAAACACATCTTGCTTACTCTGATTTATGGTGGAAATTTTCGTCGAGGGGAAAATTTCTAAATAACGTCCGATACAATTAAAGCCACATACTTTAAATATTTCTAGGGAAATTCCATTAAAAAGTGTTTAAGGAATTTTGTCGGCTATGCACAGTGCAGAGAAAAAAATATCATCAGCGTAAAGTTTTCGCATAAAAATAACACGCCATTCAAAATCTTTGGCCGTGAAAATTCCAGATTTGAGAAGCAGCTTTCCAAATTGACAAAAAACTTCCTTCATAGCCGACCGCCGGAAAATGTATTCCCATAAATATTTGCATATCATTTCTGAGGGCCACAAAAGCTAATGCCTATGAATTCGGCAAAATTGTTTTTTGCGCCATTATAATTTCAGGAAAAATAAAAAATCTCATATTATATTTTTTGTTTACGACCATCAAGCGTCAAACATTGTTACTGTGACAGGGAGGAAAAATGTTCATATATTTTGGCATATATAATTCACGAACCGCTGAATATACATTTTTAAACGTTTTTTTTTCAGGCGAGTTAGTGCTGATTTGAACTAGAATTGACACGTCTAAATAGTTTGCTGTCAAAAATATGACATCTTGAAAAACGGTTCGTAATTACGCGTCACTGCTAACAACGATAAGCGGAAGTGAGTGGTGGGTGTGGATTGAAGAAAAATTCGGAAAATGACGAACATTTAATCCAACATTTGTAGCCAGTCGTTTATTCGAAAACATATACATCATATAAAATATCTTAATTATATTAACATGAAAAATAAGTTGATTTACTACAAGATTAAATATTTAACATTATAATCATCACCATCACTTCCATAAAAATGTGTGTATGCGTACATGTACGTTTTCTTTAGTACTCCACATTTTCCATATTTGGTTCATCCACTTTGAGCTTGATCACTCTTGTGGCCTCTTAATGTCTCTTGGGTACTATTCTAGGGTAGAAATTTCTTCGCTTTATTCGGTGGTTGTCCTTTTGATGCGTTACGTGTCTACATAAGCCGTTTCATTTTACCGGAAATATTTTAGCTCAGTGTTTAAATCACAGAGAATCAAATTCAAAGTGGAAATTAAGACGTACCATCCGAAAGACTGTAAACAAGAGCTGTACTAAATTATTCTCAGACAAAATAAATATAAATTAACCTAATTTGATAATAAAAGTGAGTGAAATCAACGCATAATTTTTAATCTCTCATTTAAATTTGAATGTTTTAGTTATTATGTTTATAATACTATCAAAAATAAATCCTTGAATTTGAAATAAGCGAATTGAGGAGTATTTTTCTCTTCATCTAATATGTATCACAAATATCAAAACGGAAGTGGAAATACTTGGTCAAAAACATTCCCAGGCCGAATAAGAAAAAGGCAATAAATCGTCCCATAGTGAATAAATGAAGCGTCGGAGGTTGGAGTCGGAGTTTAAGCCGGCCATACACGTTGCTTATCTGTCAGTAGGCCGAAATGCTATTACCATGATTGAAGTTTTCCAGATTGGGGGGCCGTTGCGAGAACTGATTGTGTTGCCAAAAGTTCGGCCAGACGTGAAGGACTACAAGTCCTGGCCCGACAACTTTTTTGGCCTGATTGCAAGATAAGTATTTTTGGGGCACTCCTAACGAATTCCTTGCGAAAACCAATACTCTATTAAATATCAGGCCACACGTGGGGATAAGTTAATTAATTGCATTTGAATAATTCAATAGAATACAAAATAATATTAGTTATAAATTTATTCGTATATAATTATTTTAAATAGGTTTTTCAGTTTTCTATTAAGAAAAATATTTGAATTTCGTATATAAAATTGATATAAGAGAGATAAGAAAAATATTTTCTGTGCAAACATATTTAAAATTGTATAAATAGAAATCACATTTATTTCAAGGGTACGCCACGAAATAGCCAGTTATCCCCATAGTAGATACCTTTATATTAAATCTGGATAACCACAAAAAACCTTTCCACGGTAGTTACACGTGGGAACCTAATTACGAATTCTTCTCGCAAATTGGGTTGCGTAATCAAATTACAAAAGTATTCCTGGAACAATTTCGAAGAATGTGTTGAATATTTTAGTAATGTCTTAATATTTCGAAAACGTTTGACGCAATTTAATTAAACTCAACCGTCGTCGGGAACAAATGCCGAAAATTCTTTCATTCGGCATCAAGCCGCGTAATGTAATTATTACAATGAATTGTTCTCAAATATGATCGCGAATGTATTCTTGGATAAGAAATTAATATATTCAGGGAATGAACTCAATATTTTTTTCATATTTTTTACAATGTCAGCGTCGTTAGTATGCAAATGAAAGAAGTCCAAGATTAAAAAAGATCGCGCGGCCTCCATGCACCGAGATAGAGCGAACGTATTAAAAAGTCACATAGTGAAAATTAAAATGAGCTGCCCGTTTGAAATTATGGAAATTTTTAATTTAAATCTTACAGCGTTGCATATTATAATTTCATGTTGTTTGCGCTTTTCGGCCGAACATAAATATGTATGAAAATTCACAAGGAATCTGTTATTGAATGTAATTTTATTAAAAGCAGCAGGTGCAATTGAACTCCTCCTTTTATCGCATTGCCGTCTTCAATTTATATTTTTATATTGAAGAACACGGAATAAGGTTAGGGATTTGATCGTATTGCCCGATGTGAAGATATTCCAAGAGTGTATCGCCAATTCCGGCAACTGGCACAGAATTGAATTTCTGACGTTGCACAATTTCAGCGGCGGTAACAAATATAACAGATTGAAAATTCCACTACGCACTTTAGCGAACAAATACATTTACATTATTAAGTCAATAGTTCACGTAAACTGATAATAATCGGTCCCACAATAATGGATTAATTATGCTGAAGGTATTATCTCTGGGGAATATTTTGGATTATTAGTTATCATAGTTAATAATGATTTATGTACATAGGTATTACATGGGACCACCATTAATTAGATACGTTTTTTTATTAAAAAATATTTTCTATTTTATGTAACACTTAATATTACATTCTTCACGGAAGAAGTGCGAATATTCATATTACATTCCATATAATATTCTCAGTATTTACTGAGGCCTCTTCCAGTAGCCCGCCTCATATCCAAAGATTTTTGCACATGAAAAACTCTGTAAACACTCGACACAGAGTGAGTCGACGTAAAATCAGTGCTGAAAATGGAAGTGCCTAGAGTTTTACGATTTGGGGCTTTATAGTCTCTTATCCTTGTGGATTTTTCCAAATTTGATTGTCAAAAAAAGTTTTTCCATCAAAACTGGCAATCGTACCCATCGATTTCAATATAATAAAAAATGCAAACCAAGGTCTGAAGTTTAATTGCAAGATCCTTTGTGTATACTCTTCAAAGGATTCGTTCTTCACGTCTTTAATTGATTTGTAGAACATATTTACATTCTATGTTAATTAAAATTGAGAGAGCTACGGTATAATTTAATTATATCAGATTCAACACTGTCTTGAATTTCAAACTTATCCGAACGTGCGTATTGAGAATGATAATTAATAATATTCTATATATTAATAAATGTTTTTTACCGCTCGCTGGTATATTGATATCAATCCTGGATGGAGATTTTAAGAATGATAAAAGATTTTAGGATACAATGAACTAAGTTTATCTTTTCTTCCCTCCCCGCATTGCAATACATTCTAATTTTGTTGTACTTTCTGTACACCCACATACGTTCTCTTCAAAGTTCAAAGGCTCTAAGTTTCCACTCCGTGTTACCTCTACATTTTACCGGTACTTTGAAGGCTTAAAGTAATGCGAATAAAATTTTGCAGGAAAACCCCAAGCAAATTTATAATATATTAATTCCAATGGGATTACATAGATTTTATTCGGAAGAAAACTTATGGAATAAATAAAATATTTAAAACAGCGCAGAATATGTCTCGAACGAAAACGAAACGCGTCTTCGAGATTGGGTAGAAATTGTTATTTAGCAGCTAGAGTAAAATATTTACCGGTAGAATGGGTACTCTATGTGGAATATCGATTCCACGGACGAACATTCGCACGGAACAATGGCCGATATTCTTCGGATCGTATTATTTAATGCAGCGTACTTTGCCAACGACTTATTTAATATGCAAGACTGTAAACTGGTGCGGTTCTCTTGTTTATGGAAAAGGGGTTTTTTGTCTATAAAAAAACCTCCATCCAATATCCGCCGATGACTCGAGATAATCCCGAAAGGGTTCAGTATTGTAAAACAGAAAAAAGAATTCCCCTAAAACAACACATTTTCTGTATGTGCAATATATCACTATCAAACAACACGATTCTTTTGTTTGTCCAGCGTTTCCTTCCCGATAGACGGAAGTGCGCGGTGGGTTTATTCTCCAAAATATCGCGTATAATAATATTTGTGATGTGATGTGACCCATATATTTTCGCCATGTCCGGATGTTTGTTCTGTTATAGAACGCTATGATTGTTAAAAGTTTGCGTATTTGGTCTACAATAAAAAGGGTGTTGTGTACATATAATCGACAATGAAAAAATATTGTTAATTCTTATTAAATAACCACAATATTTTGAATTATGCGTACAAATATATAAATGATACACATGTATTGTGAAAACTAATCAGTCATATAAAAAATAGTCATAATTCAAACGGATCTCTGGACGTGTTTATTT
This sequence comes from Philopotamus ludificatus, assembly GCA_022495035.1. Classification (NCBI taxonomy): domain Eukaryota; kingdom Metazoa; phylum Arthropoda; class Insecta; order Trichoptera; family Philopotamidae; genus Philopotamus; species Philopotamus ludificatus. Next base: position 211,690 of record JAGXCT010037092.1, on the reverse strand, counting down.
TGGCAAGAAAATTCTAATACTTCTGTAACGAATTATGAGCTGTCATGATAAATAATATTTTTTCAAAAAAAATAGAGTAGATATAAAATTGGGATAAATCAACCACGCCGTTGCACAAAGAAATATTTGATGTCATGTATCTCAGTCAAAGACTTCATAATTAAAAACTCGAGCAGAAAACTCTAATATCTATATATTTTACAATATATTATTTTATGGCTGAATGTATTTTTTTTAAACCGCACTATGTATCGATTTCTACTAAATTGGTGACACATCTGTTGAAATTCCAATGCAACCATTTTCACTGATGGAAACAGGTTTCGTTGAAAGGATTGGTTTTATATCGAAGACTGGCAATTTTTTCAGGCAATACATTTTGTTATTCAATAAATAAAAATATCATATAATATTTGGAGATTAAAACTTTCAAATTTGGTGTGGAGAAATTGTTTAATTAGGTGGGATAAAATAAATAAGGATAAACCAATATCATATTCCCCGAATATAAGCGCTATCCCAAAAAAATGACCTAGTTAATACAATTGTAACTAAACGATACTTGTAAGTCTTAAATCGTTATCAAGTTTTTAAAAATATATAAAAATAATTCTACGAATTTATACGTTTTGTTTTGTTGTAATACACAAAAGACATAAAAAAACTATATTTATGAACTTGTGGAATGTTGATATAAGTTAATTACTTATTTAAAGTGTATCCATTGTTTATTAAATAGAAATGGGTTTTTTTTTAATTTTTAGGGTTGTATTACTCCAATTGTCATATTTTTATGTTAGTAGACTTGCTACTGAGATGATTGACATTATGAGCTCTTTCGGATGCTTACTGTAACATTGGCTGTCGAAAAGCTTTAACGTATATTGCTGTACTCGGCGGCTTTTTTTGTAAAAAAAAATGCCTAAAAGTAGCACCGTTATGATGCTTTATCCATGGCATTCACTAGATATGACCACTATTTTTTTCTATTCCCGAAGATGTTAACCAATCCACCATGGCGGCTCGAAACCAACCGCGTCACCCGAAGGGGGATTTATAATAAAAAATAGACCCCCTAAGTATTTCAAATCAAAGTATCGATGAATTCTTCATCAATATCTTGACTTTTTAAACAAAATAGATTTAGATTAATTTAGATAATTAGATTTTTTTACTAATAAATATATAAATGACACGTACATTGCAGACAATAAAGGTCAATGATTATTTATAATATTTATTGTTTAGACAAATACAAAAAAAATGTGACATGTAAAATTTATATTAAAAGAGTTATTCGATAAAAATCAAAAACTTGGGGTTCTAAATAGATCTTATCGGCACGGCTAGGTTAGCCTGTTCGACTTTGGGTATTTTTTTCAAAACCAATCAGCTACTCCGGATAAAAAAAAATACGAATTTGTAAAAAATATATTTATAATATATATCTGCCTACTAAACTCACTTGGGCCAACAGCTATGACCTTCAATGTGGAAAGGATTAAAAAACATCAAAGGACAATGTTTTGCCAACTTTAAGGGGATAAAAACAAATATACATAAAGTTTTGTTTCAGAAGTTCGAAGATTCGAGCGCTGACACAAATGTATGATATATCTGATTAAGCCTATTTTGAAGAGGATAATATACATAATAAAATATATATAATGATTTTTGATTTTAACAATAATACCGTGATTTTTTTAAGATCAAAAAAAAAGTTTTTTTTTACCAATATGTTTGAAAAAAATTAAAACATATTTATATTTGACTCAAGACTCTTTAGATGAGGATTTATACACGATTTGATTTATACTGAGGTGAAGTTGACACTTCACGCCGACTCTTTTGCGTTTCTTAGTGCTGTCATCCATCCAATTACTGATCTCATCCAGTTTCAATATATAATAATGGAAGATTATAACTATCTCTACATAAATTGGTGAATAGTATTTAATTAAAATCAACAGGTTTGTATTTTTCGTGTGAACTAATCAATAAGCTAATTGAAAATACTCACCCACAAATCCAAGAATGCCTCCGCCTGGTGCTATGCGAGCCGGCGGTTGGGGCCCCCGAGGGCGGGGGGCACGGGAGCCCCCCGAGCCTCAACTCGGGGACCCTCAGCTGGCTCATGCCAGCCAGCGTGCCCCCAGCCCCCTCCTCGCCCTCGCACTTTTCTTCCAACTTTGACCCCTATTCCAAAACACGATTGTAATAATAACTGTTTTCAACCGTCCGAGCACTAGTGTTGGCGATCAATCCATTATTACAGACCACCAGTCATTCCCGTAAACTTGCGAAACTCAACGTCGGCATTTTAGGCAGCCCCTACACAACTACACAATTCGTTGATAATACGCAACGCGAGATATTACAATAATTTTAGACATTATAATAATAATAGCAGTTCACTTGATCATATTAATTAACCCTTTTCGGCCACTTATTTGACTCGGTAAGACATTTAGGCAAACGTATCATCCTCTCGGGTAAGATATTCATATTTGGTGTAAACTTGATAATAATTTCAGACATTCCAGCCGAGTGATATTACGTACTTCTAAATAATTAATATACTAGATATTTGTAAAGTTATATTCCATTGAATCTAATTATACGCGGTAATATTTTTGCAAAGAAACAAGCTGTTGCTAACGCAAGATTAGGAAAATCAAAAATAAACTTCATCATATTATAAAAGTTTTATATTAAAAATATTATATCACCGCTAAAATTTATTTTTAAAACTTTTACTCATAATGCAGGGTACAAAAAATATACATAATATAATTTTAGACCCGTGCGAAATAATATTCAAGTTATCGCGTTTAATGAGGCGTATATGAAATTTGTCATCCTTTCAACGGTACTAAATTCAAAATAAAGCGAGGTCGTAAAAGTCCAAATTATTAATAAGAATTTTTTTCTAGTATTTTTGAAATACTTGACATGTTGATGGGTAAAGTTGCGTCTCATTAAAAATAACCGTTTCATCTTGATATATTAAATAAAAACATATTTTACGCATTTTAGAGCAAAATAATAATATATCAAATACACATTCTTGCCTAACATAATTTATTTTTAAGAGCAAAATAATAAATCTGATTATTCACACATGAAAAAAAAAATTAATAAAAATATTCTACAATTTTTATGCATCATTATGATATTATTTAAGATAAATTAAATTTTCATTGAGCAATTCTAATATCTATTAAGCTTACGAAGCGAAGTCTTTGAAATTCAGCATTTAATACCAGTCAAAATAAACAAATGACGAAAAGGGAGCATTATAATAAAAGAAATAAAAATTCTATACACGTTCCGGGATTAGAATTCCGGAAAACCCGTTAGAGAGATTTATAAAAATGACATATTGATAAAACGTGTTTTTTTAATGGCAAAAAACGTAGTTTGGATTATTCTTACGACTTAATGTATTTTCTTTTCGGATACGGAAAAAGAAAATATAAGACATTCCTGTCAACTGCTTAAAGTTTCCGAAGAAAGGCAGTTAAATTAACTGAACTTTTTGTGACTTTTAAAAAACTTACGTTTGAGGATAAATTTAATTTAAAAGTTTCCAAATTCGAATGGCGTTATTTTCTATCTCTGCGGAATTTAAATCCGTATTATTCTCCCATGCAAATATGGCTATAATTTATTCACTAATCATTATTGAATTTCATCAATATCATATATTGCATCAATTTTTAAATATGCAAGGAAACTTTTAATACGCCATTAATAAGTTTGTACAATTAGTTACACAATTTTATACGTTATCGCAGAGAAAATTATTTAGTTTTAAATTATTTAGCATAGGGCTATTAACCGGAAGCAGTATCGGCCGAGAGGACGATACCCGTAGAGCTTTGAAAGCTCTACAGTAATGGGCGTCGGTTCTACAAGCTCTTCTTCGTTATCAGCAAACGCCGTGTTTTACATGAAAACTGTACCGTGCCGGGCTTCCTTTGCAGTACCGACGTCCTTTGGCAACCTTATCCGATCTATTTATAAATATATAATTGCCGATACTTGTACAAAAACGATGACAAAATCAAGTTTCAGAAACGTTTAACACTTTGGAAGCATACTACAAAGAGGCTCAATGAAAATTCCTTGTCGCTAATATTCTCCAATCAATGACTAAAAGTTATTAAATTTTAAATAAGAAATTTGAAGATAAATTTAATTTTATTTAAACAAAACATTATACTATTTGGTTTTATCAAAATATTACGTAAATATGTATATATGGACACTAAAATAATTGTTTGAACATTGAATCATTTGGTTGCAAATTAAGAACACGTTACTAGTTTACACAAGATAACATCATTATCATATATATGTTCTTAATGACATTTATTCTATGATTCTAAATTAAATTGCATCCCAGAAAAATAAACTACGTATTTTATCGTATTTTTTATTATCTTGTATCATTTAAATATACTATATAGTTAATTAGAACTATATAAAATATAATTTATTAATAATATAAAAAATATCCCGTTAATTAAATAAAATTCGATAAAACATTTTTAATAATTGCGTAGATAATTGTATTCAAATTCAAAGTTTTTTTAAAATGCATATAAAAATTGTATTTATTACGTATTAATTTAAAATAATCTCCAATAGCAAATATGACCTTTATTCACATACATATTTGGAAACATTTTAATATCTCTCTCATAAAAAAATGGATGTTTGAATGCACAATTATCGTTTAACCATTTTTAACGTTTTCATATGTATTAAAAATAAATACATTTAAATAATATTGCATCGATATTGAGGGATAACTGTGGAATATTGTGGAATGGAACTCCACCTTAGGGAGTTAATTTTTTTGTTTTGTAATTTTTGCCGGGGAGCATTGTCTACTGCAAAAAAACTTGTCTTCGATGCACGAGTGAGGATCGTTTTTTTCATTTCCGTTGCTAAACGGTTCAGTTGCTCGCAATTAAGTTTGGCTTTAATTGTTATGCCAGGTTTAGGAGCTTGAAAATTAATTATGCCCTTGTAGTCCCATCATAAAGGCAAAATATTTTTTTAATGCGGCCGGACTTAGAGGTTGGTATTACTACCTGATTCTCTGATAGCCATCGACTTTTACGCTCTCGAAGTTCGATTACTTTCGATTACGACACTCAGCATGGTGTCATCCATTTTACTAGGTCTTCAAAATTTCCCGATCGAAATTTCTTAAACCATTTTAAATAATCTTCCAGTATACTACAAATATTTTTAGTGACATTGGCTGCAGTCTCTTTTAAAAAAAAATGATAAAACGTCAAACTTCACTTAGTTCTTAATTTCATGTCTTAGTTCACTTGGTTAAAATTGATCTATTGCTAATTAAAATTTAATATGAATATTGAAATTTAATAACTTAAATAATTTGAATTTTATCAATTCTAATTTCAATTCACTCTTAGTAAGTGTGCTCACAGAAATAACACAAAACACGACTTGAAAGGGCGGGGGTCGAAGCGCAACTAATCCCCGAAAACGTTCAACGAAAATAATCCATTCTTTTAAATTTTCCAAATATTGTTTTAAGATTAATTTTATTTTATTGTCAAAAACCACAAAATCTTATACCTAAATTTATTTAATTCAACCCCGAAGCTATTTGCTTAAAATAAATAGGATCCGACGATTTCTAAAACTGATTATCCTCAGTATTCAATGTAATTAGGATCAGCTACCCGGAAAGTTATCCAACTAAACTTTTAAAGCAATACGCCTAAACAAATAGTCACAAAAGCCTCATATATTAAACAATTATTTAATTTATTAAATTTTTAAAACCTGAGAATCCGTATCTGCACATTTCGGATCGATCATGTAAAAGGAAGATAAATCTTCTTAGATTGTTTGCGTTAACAAATTGAAATACACAACATCGAGATAAATGACCGTGGTAGTTAATACGTTCGATTTGTTAACCTTTTGCGACTCAATCTGCGGATACACGGCTTTAATCAATTTTTGACCTTTGTCTATTAAGCGGCGCATGGCACAGATGAATATTAATTTCATACCGATAAATAATTTATTGCTTCGATCTTTTAAACGATTAGATAACGACAAACTAGCGAGAGTGCAAAAACATTCAGGATTAATTGACTTCAGGGTTTTCTCTTAGGCTACCGAGCTGCTCGGTAATTAATTTGAAGCCACGAGTTAAGCGTTACATACAAAAGCTCGTGAACTATTTAAATAGTCTTAGATTATGCCCATAATAAATTCAGGCATCGCTTTGAACGTTTAATCTCATGGCCTAGATATATTGGGAATCAAAAATTCTTATCGTTAACAACAACATTAATGTTCATATACTTCCATCGTGGGGTAAAGTATGTATTTATATAAATTTAACAATCGATCCTCACATTAAACACATGCTAAATACTTAGACAAACGGGGTGTTTGAAAATTATGCAACCGTGCTGAAATTTGTATATTTATCGCAAAATTAAACAAATTGAGTTTAATCGCTTTCCACAGCAACGCGAATGCCTAATCCTTTAAATCCCAAGAATACATAGTTTCCTTAAACTATATGCTATATATACAAGAGGAGCTTTTCCAGCCCGTATTTGATTATACTGAAGCAAACAGCAATCTGTGCCTGTACCGGACGAGTGTGACCGCAGCCTAACATTGTACACGTTATCTCTACCATGGTCACTAAAACCCCAAGCATGGTTATAAAAGCTGCGCAATTTTGTTTAATTGTCAAATAAAATATTCGCACATCATGTAATTGTGAAATTTTCAGTAAAATTCACGATAAAATGATATGTTTTAAGCTTTATAAAATATTATATTTTGTAATTTAACAACCCATTATTATTTAATTGACCTTTTCTGCTTAAGTATAGAGTAAATATTTTTCTATACAAGGGTGTTATGGACGTCCAATGCTTCTCTGTATTAATATTCATTAAGGCACCAGTAATATTTCACAGCGTCCCGACGTAAATAAATATTGACATTTTTGCCTCTGCAAAATTTTAAAGCGAAATTTTTTTTATAAAGTACGGATCACACTGTATGTGAATAATTCCATTATTAGTAATTTGATAAAATAAATAATGATAATAAATAATAAT